>BPLR01006305.1:0-80277 GCA_021605095.1 Caerostris extrusa
TTACGTATTAAGCTCAAAGTATAAAAATTCTATTTTCTGGAAAATAGATTTTACATTTTTTTTCCTTTTATGTTGAATCCAACTTCTGAAAATTACTTACTAAATCAAAAAATATTATGACTATTATGTAAAACGATTTTGTAGAATATTACAATCCTGAAAAAAATAAACAAAAGAAGTTTAGCTTGTGATAAGAAAACCTGTTGATATTTTTTAAAAAATATAATCGGAACAAATTTAATCAAGCATTAAATTAAAGAAACTCGTCAAACAACATGTTAAACAATTGTAGTCACTGAAAGAAAATGACTGAGATTAAAAAATATAGCCACAATTATTTGAGGTGCAGATTTCTTTCTGAATTGATAAATGAAAAATTGTAAACATGTTCTTTAGGTGTGTGTTGAAAACACTGTATCAATGCTCATCCGAGCTCTCGTTGTATATACAGAAAAGTTATTTCTCAAAGTCATGTAGTAATTCTCACCCATTATTTCGCAAAATTCTTGTCCGCACTCGGTACCCATATCAATATTGGAATAACCGGCCAATATTATTTTTGTAATCGCGATTTTTACAGTCCGTGCTCGTCAATGGTGTCGGTAATGTCATCGCCGCTCGAAAGTAGTTTTGCATATAAAAAACGGCCACACGTACTTTTGTTTTAAAAGTTTGCAGCCAACACGTGAATCTCCAGATCATGATTTGGAAGCATTTCAACGCTTTCTACTAAGGATTTCAGATTGTGTTTGATGTAAATGGACACACCGCTCGGCTTCGCCGTGAAATATCGCTTACTAAATGATGGTGATCGAAACCATTTAATTCGAATGTGTCTCTTAATATCGTCCACGTTTCAGACAACATCAAGATATTAGTGTTCATATTCACATTGTTTACATTCGTTAAACTATGTTTTCGTTTGTCCATTGTTGTATCCATTATTCAATTTGCTTGCTGCACTTTTTGGTTTGCGCCACGAACTCCTAACCAGGACAACATCATGCTCACACATGATAATAGAAATATTTTCTTATAAATATAGTGTCTCATTAAAATTCATCATGATTACCACTAATAGCAGGACAGCCCAGGGATGGCAATGCTTTCCTTTGCATGCATTCCTTAATTCCCACAATGCTGTAAACCTTTCCTTCCAGAAAACCTTCCCTTCTGGGTTTTACACTCATGTCCATAAATTAAGGATAATTCAGAATCACACAAAAAAATTGTACTCTAAAATAAAAATTTCACCTGTAGAATTATCACACACATCTTGAAGAAGAATATGCAAATTACAGGAAACCACCAGATGGCGCGGATAGTACTTCACAATGATGATAGTGTAAGAGAGGGATATATAAGGAATGGTGGCAAAGAAGTAAAATTGTTCACAAGCGCTTTAAAAGCATTTCAGTGCAATAACCGCGTAGTTATGGCACAAAGGAAGCATTTGGAGGATTTTTTTTTTTACGTGGTAGAATTATCGGACGACTGGAATGTGGACATACCCAGCTGGAAGTATCCGAGGAACTTGGAATCGTCCAGAGTGTCATCTCCAGGTTTTGGCAACGATTCCAAGATGATGGTAATGTGAGTAGATGTTACAGCACAGGTCGCCCCCGAGTTACAACGTTGAATGAGGACCGGTATTCAGTAGTTACTGCCAAAAGAAACAGACGGAGCACAGCATCAGACCTGTCTCGTCAGCTCTCTTCACCTACCGGACGACAGTTTCAAGGCAGACCGTGTACAGACGCTTAGGGCACATTGGTCTATATGCTCGTAGGCCTGTCAGAGGTGTTCCACTTACCGCACCTCACTGTCGCCTGCGATTAACCTGGAGTAGAGAGCATGCATTGTGGACACCGCAACAGTGGTCTTGTGTGATGTTTTCCGACTAGTCCAGGTTTAGTTTGCAGTCTGATTCTGGCCGGACTTTCATATGGAGAGCGCCAGGTACCCGTTACCACCAAGAGAACACCATTGAACGACACCGTTACGGTGGTGCAGGATGGCTCATTTGGGGAGGAATTATTCTTTGTTCCAGAACTGACCTGCATGTTCAGAGTGTAACGATGACAGGCCACATCTATCGGGATGTCATTCTGGAACAACATGTACGTTTGTTTCGGGACGCCATGGTTACTGAATTTCTGTTTATGGATGACAACGTCCGTCCTCACCATGCAAACACTGTAGACGAATGCCTTCAATTGGAGGATATCACCCGTATGGACTGGCCAGCATACTCACCGGACTTGAATCAATAGAGCATGTGTGGGATATGCTTGACTGAATTGCAGCCCGTCAACCCCCTCCCACCTGCCAACCGGAACTTCGGAGGGCATTGCTTGATGAGTGGTGTAATATTCCCAAAGATCAGATTGATAATTTGATACTCAGCATGCCTAGGCGTTGTAAGGCCTGTATTGCATCGTCCGGGAGACATACTCCTATTAACCATCATACTAACCATGTTATACTGTTTTTTGTAGATAGGTTCTTTTTTTGAAATTTGCTCCAGGGAGTAAAAATCGCAATTTTTATTAATTATGTCAAACATATAGCATCTTTTTGCTCTTTACCTTTTTTGTTTAATAAATAGGCTTTACAAATAAGTCAAATTTGTTTTGCTTCTGTCTCTTTCTTTGCCTGAACTTCATTATCCTTAATTTATGGACATGAGTGTATAACACAGGCCCTAAAAAATCTACTTCTTGAGTGGCAAAGTTCATAGACAACATAAGTGCAGAATTTGATGAATAAAATAGTTACCAACTAATTTTTTTTGTACAAATTTCACCCTTGACGACCCGATACGTAAGGCTATAAACCGGCCGGTAAAGTATGGACTGAGATTTAAAGCTTTTAAATCAATAGATAGAGTATACCGTACCAAAAAAAAAATGTAAAATATATGAATATGCATACTTCTCTGCTCAAAAGTAAGACCAATTATTATTTTTCAAAAACTCTTTATATTTTCTTCCAAATTTATTTCATCGTCTTCAAAGTAATCCCCCTCCGGACACAATGCACTTATGTCAACTTTTTTTTTTTCCAATCCTCAATGAATGCTAAAATGTCATCGGCAGGGATGACCTTCAAAGCGCACGGCGATTCACGTTGAATCTCTTCAATCGACTCAACCACGATATCCCCAGAATGGTCTTTTGTGTTTAGTCGGGAATAACCAGAAATCGCACGGTGTGAACACAGTGGTTGTGGAACGATATGGGTTTCATTTTTGGCGCAAAAGGCACGAAGAATCATTGCAGTGTGAGCTGGCTCATTCAGTTTTTTTGTACTAATCTAGATTTGACACGTTTCAGGCCCGAAATGGAATTATGCGATCCTTTTGTATTTCCAACATCATCAGCAAGGTCTCTAATTGTAAATCGAAGGTTTGCAAGCAACAAATCTTTAATTTTGGACGTGAGCTTCATCTGCTGAGGTCGACCAGGGGGATCTTCGTCTTCAACGCGTTCTTTGCCTTCTTTTGAACTGTTTATATAACTTCTAAACATTTATTTCCGATATAGGAATTTTCACCGAATGCCTTTTGCAACATTCTATACGTTTCAGAAAAAATTGTTGAATGCAAATTCTTTGCTCAATTAATTCAGACATTTCAAAAATCGCTGGAATGAGTTTTAAAGTCTCACAAATCGAAGCGTAACTCAAACAGTAACGAATATTTTGACGTCAAATTTCACACATATGTCAAGAACAGTGCCAGCAACCTTGACAAAAAGAAAAAAAAAATTGAAGTTCCGATAAGCCCCGGGAATTTTAAATTGAAAATTGGTCTTAAATTTGGGCACAGTAGTATGTATCCAAACCTTCTTTCTTACAATCAAATTATACCGATAATTAAATCTATCAATAATTAATTTAAAATAATAAAGAGCAGAGAAAGAAAAACTAAATTAATTTTTCCCTTTCTTCTTCTGAAAGTAGAATTAGAACATTCTGATTCTTTTAAAAAGTAATTATTAAGTTTTAGGAATAAAAACTGACTATTATTTACGATATTCCTTTTTTTAATTTATTAATTTTTTTGTCTTTTATTTTTATCAGATCTCTTTTGAGACAATACAACTTAAATTGTTATATAGAATTGAAAAAGATCGAATAACTAAATTTGTACTTTATATTTTGATTTAAAAGGGTTCCATTTTGGAAAAATGAAGACGTCTATATCGTTTTACAGGAGGAAAAAATCTGCGTTAGATTTAGTTGCTTATATTTTCCAAGTAAGTCAACGATTCCAATGATATAGGATGAACCAAAAATAACATTTTCCGAGTTCATTTAATAAAAATTATAAACATCTATTTTTCTGAAAATATATTTTTACATTACGTTGTCCTTTTATGTTGAATCCAATTTTGAAAATTACATTACGAAATCAAATATTATGACTATTATGCTAAAACGATTTTGCTTGAATATTACAATCCTGAAAAATTAAACAAAAGAAGTTTCTTGTGATAGAAAACCTGCTGTTATTTTTAAAAAAATATAAAACAAATTTAATCAAGCATTAAATTAAATTTTTCAAAATATATGTTAAACAATTATAGTCAAAAAAGAAAAATTATGAAGATATTTCAATAAAATTATTGGGTTGGTGCATAATTATAACGAGGCGTTTTTAAACTATATTATCAGGCGTTCGTGAAGACTGTATATTATGAAAAAAAGTAAACATAAAAATTCAACAGTAATATTTTTAAACGATTAATCCGTAGCTTAATCACCGTCTACTTCAATAACGGCTTCCCATTTGCTTGGAAGACAGTCGATTCCAATGGCAAAGATTGCACGGTTCTTGAGGCAATCCATGCTTTGACATCCGCCACTAAGTTAGCGAAATCGTCATAAACTTTGTTCTGCCAGTATTTTAGCGACCGATTGACGTGATAGTCGGTAGGCGCTTGGGGAGAATATGGCGTATGTGGAAGCAGTTCCCAGTCTTTCGTTATCGACGATGCATTCGACAACATGACGTTCAAGATGTGGACACGCATTATCGTGGTGGAAGACGATAAGGTTCTTTGGTGCGGCCAAACCTTTCCAAGCTTTTTTGAGACGTTGAATAATCCACATTGAAGTTGTCGGCCAACATTCGAGTTGTCAAGTTTTCGTCCCTTTCCCGGCTACCAAAAGTACCTGGACGTCGAAATCCGATGGTCAAACTCTTTTGGATTATCTTCCACGTTAGTGTCGCCAAATTTGAAACGTGAAACCATTCCCTGCAAACCATTTCTCACCGAAAAGTTCGTTGAGATCGCGAAATGACAGCGCTGGTTTCCATCCTTTCTCAAAGTTGTGCAGCATAATATGAGTATGATTATCGAACCGCACTGTTATAACCTAAAACTAGAAGGATATTTTCGTTCATAAGTTTATAGAATATTGTAAATTTTTATTAAAATATAGCACGTCAAAGAAACAACTGATAATTATGCACCAATCCAATAGTTACTATTAGTGTCATTTCGTTTGAGTTGCAGATTTCTTTCTGAGTTGATAAAAGAAAAATTATAAATAGAAATATTTGCTTATAAATATAGTATCTAATTAATAATTGATCATCATTATCACCAATAGCACTACAGCACGGAGTAGGCAAAGGCTTCCTTTGAAGAGATTTCCATGCGTTCCTTAATTCCAACAATGCTGTAAAACTTAATTTCAGAAAATCATTGAATCTCACCCTTCTGGGTTTTATAACACAGGCCTTAAAAAATCTGCCTCTTGAATGTCAAAAGTGCATACTTTAATTAATAAAATAATTCCTTATAATTATAAGTTGCAACCAACTTTATCTTTTGACTACCCGATACATAATGATATAAACAAGTAAAATATGTACTGAGACTTAAAGCATTTAAATAAAATAGAAAAGTATACTGCACCATAAAAATATAAAATACTACTGTGCCCAAAAGTAAGACCAATTATTTTTTCTTCTTAAACTCTTTATTTATTCTTCCATATTTATTTCATCGCCTTCGAAGTAATCCCCTCCGGACACAATGCTCTTATGCTAACATTTTCCCCAATCTTCAATGCACGCTAAAAGTCATCGGCGAGGATGGCCTTCAAAACGCGCGGCGATTCACGTTGAATCTCTCCAATTGACTGAAAACGGTGTCCCCGGGTGGTCTTTTGAGATTAGGGAATAGCCAAAAGTCGCATTGTGGGAATACGGTGGTTATGGAACGATATGGGTTTCCTTTTGGCGAAAAAGTCACAAAGAACGAATGCAGTGTGAGATGGCGCATTCAATATTTTCGGTACCAATCGAGATTTGACGCGTTTGAGGTCCAAAATGGGAATTGACTGATCCTTTTGAAATTCCAACATCATCAAAAATCTCTAATTGTAAATCGGCGGTTTGCAAGCACCAAATCTTTAATTTTTCGGATGTGAGCTTCGTCGGTTGAGGTTGATGGTGGACCAGAGGGTTCTTCGTCCGCGCTCGGTACCCATATCAATATTGAAATCACCTGCCCAATAGTGTTTTGTAATCACGATTTATACTGACCAAACTCTCGTCAATGGCGTCGGTAATGTCATCGTCGATCGATCCTGGTTTTGCGTATAAAACGGCCACATGTACTTTTGTTTTAAAGTTTGCAACCAACACGTGAATCCCCAGAACTTGATTTGGAAACATTTCAATGCTTTCCACTAAGGATTTAAGATTGTTTGATGTAAACGGACACACTGCTCGGCCTTTGCCGTGAAAGATCGTTGAATTGTTGAATCAAAGTAATCCCTTCCGAACACAATACACTTATGCCAACTTTTTCCCCAATCCTCAATGAATGCTAAAAGGTCATCGACAGGAATGGCCTTCAAAGCGCCGGCGATTCTCGTTGATACTCTTCAAACGATCAAAACCGTGTTTCCGGAGAGGTCTTTTGAGTTTAAGGAATAGCCAGAAGTCGAGCGATGTCAATACGGTGGTTGTGGAACGATATGAGTTTCAATTTTGGCAAAAAAGACACGAAGAATCAATGCGGTGGAAGATGACGCATTCAGTGTTTTCGTTAATAATCGAGATTTGACGCGTTTGAGGCCCAAAATGGAATTGACGGATCCTTTTGAAATTTCAACATCATCAGCAAGGTCTCTAATTGTAAATCGACGGTTTGCAAGCACCACATTTTTAATTCTTTGGACGTGAGCTTCGTCAGTTGAGGTTGATGGTGGACCAGAGGGTTCTTCGTCTTCAACGCGTTCTCTGCCTCCTTTGAACTATTTATACCATTTTTAAACATTTCTTTCCGATATAGGAATACTCCCTGAATACCTTCTGCAACTTTCTATACGTTTCTGCAAACGAAATTGAATGCAATCTTTACTCTCAATTAATTCAGACATTTCAGAAAACGCCGAAATCAGTTTTAGCATCTCACAAAACCAAGTGTAACTCAAACACTAATGAATATTTTGACGTCCAATTTCACACAGATGTCAAGGACAGTGCTAGCAACCTTAAAAGGAAAAAAAGAAATTCCATAGGACCCGGAAATTTTAAATTGAAAATTGGTCTTACTTTTTGGACACAGTAGTATGTATATATATATAAAGATAATTAAATCGATTGCAGTCAATGCGGCAATGAACACAATATATATATACACATAAACGATAAACGAAAATATATCGATATTCAATTTTTCAACATAAAAATTTCTTAACTTTCATAAATTTGCTAGAAGATGTTTTGAATTTTTCAAATATTAATTAATTAGCAAGCTATTCTTGAAATTTTATTTAGAAGTTGTCTAAAATTTATTTATTTTTAATGATTATTTCTTATCAAATTTCAGTAAAGAAAAAAATTATTTATATTTAACTAATTAATCTGCGCTATAGTTTTACTCATCATTAATAAAAGCAACTACTAATTCATTTTATTTTCAAAAATGAAAGAAAAAAATTTACGATTACTCACTTTATTATGTACACAAAACTTTTTTTTTTTTTTTGTTGACTTTAAAGATTGCATAAAATTATTTTTAATGTGTTTTTGGTTATTATGTTCTTTATCTTTCGAAAATTTTGAAATACTACTTTGGCTTACACATCATCTGGCAACGAAAAGTGTCAAAAATCCCATGAAATATGAAATAATAATGCAAATTTTTCAAACTCAAAAAAAAAGTTTAATAATATAAACAAGCTTCCCTTAAAAAGTATTCTTTAATCCTCGCTAATAAAAGAGAGGTAACGCCGATATTATCATAAAATGACTAAAAACATTCTTTTTTAAAAAAAAGATCTCAAAAGAATGCAAAAGTAACTCGCTAGGAACAAGTTCGAAATTGCGCCATTTTCCAAAGCAAAATACACTTTAATTGTAAAAGACAAAATGAAACTTTTTTTTCCGGAAAGTTTTGTCTCGGGAAAAAAGAAAAACTTGAAAAAAAAAAAAAGAGACAGGCATCAAAAGTGTATCAACGAAAATACCACTTTTAATAATGAGTATTACAAATTTTCGAAAACAACACAGGCAAAACAAAAGCTTCCGTTATTAATAGGAAAGTTTAGAAAAAGGACGTCGTCACACATATCGCAGCTTCTTTTTAATGTTTTATCGACAAAAATTACTTTTTTAACTTGTTCTTTCATTTTTCTCGGAAATATCCTTTTCGGAACTACATACAACGTGGCGTTCGGAATAATACACTTTCTTTTTATCAAAAAATAACGGTGAAAAGAACTTTTTTTTTTTTACTGTAATTGTTATTATCTTTTGCAGCTTTTAAAAGAACGAGAAAGTAATTTACATTTAAAAGTCAAAAGAGAATTCATTTATACTTTTACAGATACGTTTTTCTCGAGAAACCTTCGTTTTCTTTGCCATTTTTGGTTGAATAGATCTTAAAGATCTTTTCATCAAAGATTAAGTTGATGTGGAAGAAAATAATAAAAAGCTGAGAAAAAAAGAAAAACTAAATTAATTTTTCCTTTCTTCTTCTTCTAAAAGTAGAATTACCGCACTGATATTGAATTCCTGATGCCAGCTTTTAAAAGTAATTATTAAAGTTTTAGAAATAAAAGCTGACTGTTATTTACGATATTCCATTTTTTTATTTTATTATTTTTTTTTGCTTTTTATTTTTATCTGTAATCTCTTTGTGAGACATTACAACTTAAATTGTTAGATAGAATTGAAAAGGATGGAATAAGCCATTTTATACTTCATGTTTTCAGATTTAAAAAGTTCTTTTTATTGTAAAAATGAAGATGTCTACATCGTTTTAAGAAGGAAAAAAAAATCTACGTTAAATTTAGTCAACGACTCCAATAATAAAGGATGATATTCTTTGAAAAATAATATTTTCGGGTTCATTTAACTGCAAAAGTATAAAAATCTATTTTTCTGAAAAATAGATTTTAGCATTACGTTTTCCTTTCATGTTGAATCCCACTTCAGAAAATTACTTACGAAATGAAATATTATGACTATTATGTAAAACGATTTTCAAGAATATTACAAACCTGAAAAATAAATAAAATGAGTTTAGCTTGCGATAGAAAACCGGTTCTTATTTTTTAACAATATATTGGGAATAAATTTAATCAATCATTAAATTAAAGAAACTCGTTAAACTGCAATCAGTCAGAGAAAGAAAATGCCGAATTAAAAAATATAGTTACAATTAGTGTCATTTTGTTTGAGGTGCAGATATCCTTCTGAATTCCTAAAAGAAAAATTAAAGCATGTTCTTACTCTGTGTGTTGAAAACATTGCATCAATGCTCTTCCGAGCCTCTCGTTGTATATTGAGCAATGTTATTTCTCAAAGTCATGTAATAAATCTCATCCATTATTTTGCAAAATTTCTCGTCCTCGCTCGGTATCCATATCAATATTGAAATCACCAGTTAATACTATTTTGTAATCACGATTTTTACTGTCCAATCTCTCGTAAATGGCGTCGGTAATGTCATTGTCGCTCGATCCTGTTTTGCATATAAAACTGCCGCAGGCACTTTTGTTTTAAAGTTTGCAGCAAACACGTGAATTCCCAGATCTTGATTTGGAAACATTTCAATGCTATAAAGGGAGGAAATAAATGCCTTATAATTATAATATATAATCGATATAATGCTATAAATTATTATAAAGCTATAATTGATTTGAAAACATTTCAATGCTATTTTTACTAAGGGTTTAAGATGGTGTTTCATGTAAATGGACACACCACTCGGCCTTCGCCATGAAAGATCGCTTACTAAATGACGGTGATCTAAACCATTTATTTCGAATGTTTCTCTTAATATCGTCCACGTTTCAGACAACAGCAAGATATCACTGTTCATATTCAAATTTTTACATTCGGTAAATAATGTTTACATTTGCCCATTGTTGTATCCGCCATTCAGTTTGCTTGCTGCACTTTTTGGATTGCGCCACGAACCCGTAACCAGGACAACATCATGTTCACACATGACAATAGAAATATTTGCTTATAAATATAGTATCTGACTGATAATTCATCATCCTGATCACCAATAGCATGACAGCACAGAGAGGGCTAAGACTTTAATTTGAAGAGATTTCCATGCGTTTCTTAATTCCGACAATGCTGTAAAACTTGCCTTCCAGTAATTTATTGATTCTCGACGTTCTGGGTTTTATAACACAGGCCTTAAAAAAAAATCTGCCTCTTGAATGGCAAAAGAGCATAGACAATATGGGTGCATACCTTGATGAATAAAATAGTTCATTGTATTTGTAAGTTTCAAACAAATTTGTCTTTTTTCTACACATTTCCTCCTTGACGACTCGGTACATAATGATATAAGCAGGTAAAATATGGACTGAGATTTAAAACATTTAAATAAACAGATTGCAAAGCATACTGTACCATAAAAATGTAAAACATACTAATATGCATACTACTGTGTCCAAAAAGTAAGACCAATTTTCAAATTAAGATTCCCGGGGCTTATGGAATTTCAAATTTTTTCTTTTTTTAAGTTGTTGGCACTGTCCTTGACATTGTATGAAATTTGACGTCAAACTATTCATTAGTGCTTGAGTTACTCTTGGATATGTGAGACGCTAAAACTGATTCCGGCGATTTTGAAATGTCTGAATTAATTGAGCAAAGAACTTGCATTACATTTTGTTTGCGGAAACGTATAGAATGTTTCAGAAGTCATTCGGTAAGCATTCCTATATCGGAAAGAAATGTTTACAAGGGGTATAAACAGTTCAAAGAAGGCAGAACACGCGTTGAAGACAAAGATACCTCTGGTTGTCCATCAACCTCAACCGTCGAGCTCACGTCCAAGAAATTAAAGATTTGGAACTTGCAAGACATCGATTTACAATTAGAGACCTTTCTGATGATATTGGAATTTCAAAAGGATCAGTTAATTCCATTTGGACCTCAAACACGTCAAATCTAAATTGGTACCGAAAACACTGAATGCGCCAGCTCTCACTGCATTGATTTTTAGTGATATTTCGAGAAAAAAGAAAACCCATATCGTTCCACAACCATCATATTCAAATCGTGCGACTTCTTGCTATTCCATAAACTCAAAAGACCACTCTGTTTTGAGTCCATTGAAGAGTTTCATTGTGAGTTGTTGCGCGCTTTGAAGACCATCCCTGCCGTTGATTTTTTTTTTTTGCATGCATTGATATTGGAAAAAAAATTGCATTGTGTCCGACGATTTTGAAGGCGATGAAATAAATTTGGAAGAATAAATAAAGAGTTTTATAATAAAAACAAATTGGTTTTACTTTTTGGGCACAGTAGTATGTATATATATATAAGTTATAATCAAATTATATCGGTAATTAAATCGATTGCAGTCATTGCGGCAATAAACACAATATATATATATATATATATATATTTACATACATATATGATAATCAAATATCAAAAATTATATCGACAAATAATCTTGTATCGATATTCAATTTTTATTATAAAAATTTCTTAACATTCCTAAATTTGCAAAAAAATGTTTTTGATTTTTAATCAACCATTAATTATTAATTAATTAACAGGCTATTTTATAAATTTTATTTTCGCGTTGTTATTTTCGCAAATTTATTTTTAATGATTAATTATTGTCAAACTTCAGTATAGAAAAAAATTATTATTCTTACCGAATTAACCTGCGTTATAGTTTTCACCACCATTAATAAAGCAGCTACTAATTTATTTTATTTTTAAAAATGGGAAAAAAAAATTCATGATAATACTTTATTATGTACACAAAACACAAATATTGTTGACTTTAAAGATTGAATAAGATTATTTTAAATATGTTTTTGGTTATTGTGTTCTTTATCTTTCGAAATTTTTGAAATACTACATCGGCTTACGCATCATCTGGCAACGAAAAGTGTCTCAAAATCCCATGAAATATGAAATAATAATGCAAATTTTTCAAACTCAATAAAAAATAATGTTTAATAAAATAAACAATCTTCCTTTCAAAAAGTATTCTTTAATCCTCGCTAATAAAAGAGAGGTAACGCCGATATTATCATAAAATGAATAAAAACATTCTTTTTTAAAAAAGAAGTTCTCTAAGAATGCAAAAGACTGAACTCCCTAGGAACATGTTCGAAATTGCGTCATTTTCCAAAGCAAAATTCAATTTAATTGTTAAAGACGAAATGAAACTTTTTTTCCCCGGAAAGTTTGGGTTAGGAAAAAGAAAAGCTTGAAAATTAGAGACAGGCATCAAAAGTGTATCAACGAAAATACCACTTTTAATAATGAGTTTTACAAATTTTTGAAAACACAGGCAAAACAAAAGCTTCCGTTATTAATAGGAAAGTTTAGAAAAAGGACGTCGTCACACATATCGCAGCTTCTTTTTTAATGTTTTACCGACAAAAATTACTTTTTTTTACTTGTTCTTTCATTTTTCTCGGAAATATCCTTTTTGGAACTAAAGACAACGTGGCGTTCAGAATAATACACTTTCTTTTATCAAAAAAGAACATTTTTTTACTGTTATTGTTATTATCTTTTGACGCTTTTAAAAGAACGAGAAAGTAATTTACATTTAAAAGTCAAAAGAGAATTCATTTATACTTTTTACTGATACGTTTTTCTTGAGAAAACTTCGTTTTCTTTGCCATTTTGGTTGAATAGATTCTTAAAGACCTTTTCATCAAAGATTAAGTTGATGTGGAAGAAAATAATAAAGCGCAGAAAAAAAAATTAAATTAATTTTTCCCTTTCTTCTAAAAGTAGAATTACCACACTGATATTGAATACCTGATGCCAGCTTTTAAAAAGTAATTATAAAAGTTGTAGGAAAAAAAAAGCTGACTGTTATTTACGATATTCCATTTTTTTATTTATTTATTTATTTTTTTTTGTCTTTTATTTTTATCAGTAATCTCTTTGTGAGACAATACAACTTAAATTGTTAAATAGAATTGAAAAAGATTGAATAAGGTGTTTTGTACATGTTTGCAGATTTAAAAAATTTCTCTTTATTGGAAAAATGGAGATGCTCTAAATCGTTTTAAGAAGGAAAAAAAAAAAATCTACGTTAGATTTAGTTGCTGATATGTTCCAAGTAAGTCCGTTGACTTACCTTTTGACCAATAATAAAGAATCATATTCTATTGAAAAATAGCATTTTCGAGTTTATTTACTTGGAAAAATTATAAAAATCTATTTTTCTGAAAAATATATTTTTATATTACGTTTTCCTCTTATGTTGAATCCCACTTCTGAAAATTACTTACAAAATCAAATATTATGACTATTATGTAAAACGATTTTGTAGAATATCACAATCCTGAAAAATAAATAAAATGAATTTAGCTTGTTATAGAAAACCGTTTCTTATTTTTTTTTAAAAATATATTGGAAATAAATTTAATCAAGCATTAAATGAGAATGAAAATGATGAATTAAAAAATATACTAGTAGTTACAATTAATGTCATTTTGTTTGACGTGCCCATTTCTTTATGAATTGATAAAAGAAAAATTATAAAATGTTCTTACGCTGTGTGTTGAAAACACTGCATCAATGCTCTTCCGAGCTCTCGTTGTAAATTGAGCAATGTTATTTCGCGAAATCATGTAGTAAATCTCAACCATTATTTTGCAAAATTCTCGTCTGTGCTCGGTATTCATATCAATATTGAAATCACCGGCCAATACTATTTTGTGATCGGGTTTTTTACTGTCCAAGCTTTTGTCAATGGCTGTGGTAATGTCATCGTCGATTGATCCTGTTTTTGCATATAAAATGGCCACACGTACATTTGTTTTAAAGTTAGCAACCAACGCGTGAATGCCCAAATCATGATTTGGAAACATTTGCTTTTTCAACTAAGTGGTGTTTGATGTGGTTTAAGATGGTGTTGATGGTGTTTGATATAAATGGACGTACCGCTCGGCCCTTCTCCGTGAAAGATGGCTTACTAAATGATTGTGGTCGAAACCATTTAATTCGAATGTGTCTCTTAATAACGCCGCGTTTCAGACAACAGCAAGGTATCAGTGTTCATATTCACGTTGTTTACATTCGTTAAACTATGTTTTCGTTTGTTCATTGTTATATCCACTATTCAATTTGCTTGCTGCACTTTTGGATTGCTCCACGAACCCCTAACCAGGGCAACACCATGTTCTCACATAATAATAGAAATACTTGCTTATAAATATAGTATCTAATTAATAATTTATCATCATCATCATGAATAGCTCGACAGCCCAGAATGGGCCAAGGCTTTCTTTTGAAGAGATTTCCATGCATCCCTTAATTCCGATAATGCTGTAAAATTGGCATTCCAGAAATTCATTGACTCTCGTCCTTCTGGGTATTATAGTACTCTACTCAAAAAGTAAGACCAATTATTTTTTTTTTTTTCAAAGACTCTTTATTTATTCTTCCCCTCCGGACACAATGCACTTATGCCAACTTTTTTTCCAATCCGCAATGCATGCTAAAAAGTCATCGGCAGGGATGGCCTTCAAAGCGCGAGGCGATTCGCGTTGAATTTCTCAATCGACTCAGAATGGTGTCCCCGGAGTGGTCTTTTAAGTTTAGGGAATATCCAGAAGTCGTACTGTGTGAATGCGGTGGTTTGGGAGCGATATGGGTTTCTTTTTTTTTTTTTTGCGAAAAAGTCACGAAGAATCAATGCAGTGTGAGTTGGCGCATTCAGTGTTTTCGGTACCAATCGAGATTTGACGCGTTTAAGGCTAAACTGGAATTGACCGATCCTTTTGAAATACCAACATCATCAGCAAGGTCTCTAATTATAATTCGACGGTTTGCAAGCATCAAATCTTTAATTATTTGGACGTGAGCTTCGTCGGTTGAGGTGGATGTTTGACCAGAGGGCTGGTCATCTTCTACGCATTCTCGGCTTTCTTTGAACTGTTTATACCCCTTGTAAACATTTCTTTCCGATATAGGAATGCTCACCGAATGTCTTCTGCAACATTCTATACGTTTCTGCAAACAAAATTGAATGCAAGTTCTTTGCTCAATTAATTCAGACACTTCAAAAATTGCCGGAATCAGTTTTAGCGTCTCACAAAGCCAAGTGTAACTCAAAAACTAATAAATATTTTGTCGACAAATTTCGCACAGATGCCAGGATTGAATTAGCAACCTAAAAAAAAAAAAAAAAAATTAAAATTCCATTAGACCCGGGAATTTTGAATTGAAAATTGGTCTTACTTTTTGGACACCGTAATAATATTTTTCTGCCCATACACTATAAAATATACTCTATAAAATCATAATGATAAATAGAAATTTCGTTTATATCAAATTTAATAATTTACTCTTTGTATTAATGATTTAATGTGAATAATCTCAGAGGAAAATTTTAAATACTTAGCAATTTAAATAAGCAATCTTTATACACAATTTCTACTCTAATATTCTTAAATTTTAATATACCCTGTAAAGAAAAAATAGGGCATTGTAACAAAGAAAATTATTGAAATATTGAACTTTATAGGGATTAAGTTGCTATCATTATGATCAATTATCATTTATATATGTATATATATATATAAGTTAAAATAAAATTATATCGATAATTATATCGATTGCAGTCATTGCGGCAATAAACACAATATATATACATAAACGCTAATCAAATATCGAAAATTATATCGATAACTAATTTTGTATCGATGTTCAGTTTTCATTATAAAAATTTCTTAACATTCCTAAATTTGCTAGAAAATGTTTTTGAGCTTTTTTTTTATCAACCATTAATTAATTAACAGGTTTTTCTTGAAATATTATTTTCAAGTTGTCTAAAATTTATTTATTTTTAATAATTAATTTTTGTCTAATTTCAGTAAAGATAAAACCATTATTCTTAACTAATTAATCTATCTGCCTTACAGTTTTGAGCACCATTAATAAAGCACTAACTAATTAATTTTATTTTCAGAAATGGAAAAAAAATACTTATGATAATACCTTACTATGTATCAAACAAGAAATACTGTTGACTTTAAAGATTGCATAAAATTATTTTAAATATGTTTTTCGTTACTGTGTTCTTTATCTTTCGAAATTTTTGAAATACTACATCGGCTTACACATCATCTGGCAACGAAAAGTGTCTCAAAAATACCATGAAATATGAAATAATACTGCAAATTTTTCACTGAAAAAATGTTTAATAATATAAACAAGCTTCCTTTCAAAAGTATTCTTTAATCCTCGCTAATAAAAGAGAGGTAGCGCCGATATTATCATAAAATGATTAAAAACATTCTTTAAAAAAAAAGAAAAGATGTCTAAGAAAGCAAAAGTTAAAAAGTGTAGGAAAAAGAAAATACTTGAAAAGAAGAAAAGAAGAGACAGTTATCAAAATTGTATCAACGAAAATACCACTTTTAATAATGAGTTTTAGAAATTTTCGAAAACGCAGGCAAAACAAAAAGCTTCCGTTATTAATAGGAAAGTTTAGAAAAAAAAAGGAAGTCGTCACACATATCGCAGCTTCTTTTTAACGTTTTACCGACAAAAATTACTTTTTTTTTACTTGTTCTTTCATTTTTCTCGGAAATATCCTTTTGGAACTACATATAACGTGGCGTTCGGAATAATACACTTTCTTTTATCAAAAAGTACGGCGAAAAGAAATTTTTTACTGTTATTGTTATTATCTTTTGCAGCTTTTAAAAGAACGAGAAAGTAATTTACATTTGAAAGTCAAAAGAGGATTCATTTATACTTTTTACTGATACGTTTTTCTTGAGAAACCTTCGTTTTCTTTGCCATTTTTGGTTGAATAGATCTTAAAGATCTTTTCATCAAAGATTAAGTTGATGTGGAAGAAAATAATAAAGCGCAGAGAAAGAAAAACTAAATTAATTTTTCCCTTTCTTCGTCTTCTAAAAGTAGAATTACCACTGATACTGAATTCCTGATGCCAGCTTTTAAAAAGTAATTATAAGGAAAAAAAGCTGGAAAAAGGAATAAAAGCTGACTGTTATTTACGATGTGATATATTTTTTTTTTCATGTTTTGTCTTTTATTTTTATCAGTAATCTCTTTGTGGGACAATACAACTTAAATTGTTATATAGAATTGAAAAAGATGGAATAAGCTTTTTTGTACTTCAGGTTTTCAGATTTAAAAAAGTTCTTTTTATTGGAAAAATGAAGATCTCTACATTGCTTTAAAAAGGAAAAAAATCTACGTTTGATTTAGTTGCTGATATTTTCCAACTAAGTCAACGATTCCAATAATAAAGGATGATATTCTTTGAAAAATAACATTTTCGAGTTCATTTAACTGCAAGAAGTACAAAAATTCTATTTTTCTGAAAAATAGATTTTTACATTACGTTTTCCATTTAAGTTGAATCCCACTTTTGAAAAATACTTACGAAATCAAATATTATGACTATTATGTAAAACGACTTCCTAGAATATTACAATCCTGCAAAAGAGACAAAATGATTTAGCTTGTGATAGAAAACCGTTTATTATTTTTTAAAAAATTATATTTGAAATAAATTTATTCAAGCATGAAATTAAAGAAACTCGTCAAACAAAATGTTAAACAACAGCAATCAAAGAAAGAAAATGCTGTATTAAAAATATAGTTAATTTTTAATACTTTTCTAATGTATTCCTTGCGCTCATAGGAAACTCGTTTGATATATATATATATACACTCATGTCCATCAATTAAGGATAATGAAGTTCAGGCACAGAAAGAGACAGAAGCAAAACAAATTTGACTTATTTGTAAAGTCTATTTATTAAACAAAAGGTAAAGAGCAAAAAAGATGTTATATGTTTGACATAATTAATAAAAATTGCGATTTTTACTCCCTGGAGCAAATTTCAAAAAAGAACCTATTAACAAAAAACAGTATAACATGGTCAGTATGATGGTTAATATAGAGTGTGTCTCCCGGACGATGCAATACAGGCCTTACAACGCCTAGGCATGCTGAGTATCAAATTATCAATCTGATCGTGGGGAATATTGCACCATTCATCACGCAATGCCCTCCGAAGTTCCGGTTGACGGGTGGGAGGTTGAAGGGCTGCAATTCGGCGGCCAAGCATATCCCACATACTCTATTGGATTCAAGTCCGGTGAGTATGCTGGCCAATCCATACGGGTGATATCCTCCCACTTGAAGGCGTCTACAATGTTTGCAGGGTGAGGACGGGCGTTGTCATCCATAAAATGAAATTCAGCACCCATGGCACCCCCAAAACAAACGTACATGTTGTTCCAGAATGACATCCCAATAGATGTGGCCTGTTATCGTTACACTCTGAACATGCAGGTCAGTTCTGGAACCAGAATAATTCCTCCCCAAACGAGCCATCCTGCACCACCGTAACGGTGTCGTTCAATGGTGTTCTCTTGATGGTAACGGGTACCTGGCGCCCTCCATATGAAAGTCCTGCGAGAATCAGACTGCAAACTAAACCTGGACTCGGAAAACATCACACCAGACCACTGTTGCGGTGTCCACAATGCATGCTCTCTACTCCAGATTAATCGCAGGCGACAGTGAGTTGCGGTAAGTGGAACACATCTGCCAGGCCTACGAGCATATAGACCAATGTGCCCTAAGCGTCTGTACACGGTCTGCCTTGAAACTGTCTTACCGGTAGCTGAAGAGAGCTGACGATACAGGTCTGATGCTGTTCTCCGTCTGTTTCTTTTGGCAGTAACTGCTAAATACCGGTCCTCATTCGGCGTTGTAACTCGGGGAGACCTGTGCTGTAACATCTACTCACATTACCATCATCTTGGAATCGTTGCCAAAGCCTGGAGATGACACTCTGGGCGATTCCAAGTTCCTCGTATACTTCCAGCTGGGTACGTCCGCATTCCAGTCGTCCGATAATTCTACCACGTAAAAAATCATCCAAATGCTTCCTTTGTGCCATAAATATGCGGTTATTGCCCTGAAAGGCTTTTAAAGCGCTTGTGAACAATTTTACTTCTTTGCCACCATTCCTTATATACCCCTCTCTTACACTGTCGTCATCGTGACATACTATCCGCGCCATCTGGTGGTTTCCTGTAATTTGCATATTCTTCTTCAAGATGTGTGTGATAATTCTACAGGTGAAATTTTTATTTTAGAGTTCAATTTCAGTAGGATTCTGAATTATCCTTAATTTATGGACATGAGTGTAGTAAAATAAATAGATTTTAGAGAAATAATTTGGCTTTCAAAATAATTTTAACAATAAAATTTAATGAGACAGATAATTTTAATAATACCAGTATCTTCTTCAATGACACAATGGTCCCATGGTGAACCAAAGTCGTCTGCCTACTGGCAGATTTCAAAACATGAGATGTTTCCTTTTTTACAGAGTAGGGTTGTCAGCCCTAACTTTCTTTTAATACTTAAGATAAAATAACCATACTATTATTATCATTTATTAAATATCCATTATATAACACATTATGTTATTCTTATTTATGCTATGGACTGCTATCATTATTTATATTAATATTTGTTAAATATATTAACTATTATCATTTATTTAATACATGAAATATATGCAGAAGAAAAAAATAAATCTCATATAACCTAACTGAAATTTTGGAACTCTTCCAAAAACTTGATATAGAATTAAATTAAACAACTACTGTTCTGAGCGTTTTTGAAAGTATTAAATTTGAATTTTCTCATCTCCCCAAGCCCTTATGAAACAATTTTCAAATTGATTGAATTTAAATCTGACTTTATGCCAGAAATTAGAGTATTTTGATCCACTGTGCGTCAGTGGGCTGTTTTTATATACATCAGTGGAACTATGTAGTAGAATAATGAACTACCAAACCCTTGTGGAAAAATTAAAAAAAAAAATGGATTAAAAGCTGGTTTTATGGAAATCAGGGTAATTTGCCGGGCCGTCAGTGCCGTCAGGGCCGTCAGTGGGCTGTTTGTTGCATGTATAAGTGTAACACGAGACTTGCCAATGTTAAGAATAAAAAAGTTTATATAATAATATCTACATCGATATCATTACTAAACGTAACTGAAGTGTTTTGCTATAGAATGATTGAAATTTATTTTAGTTATCGAAAAGCGTTGAAAATAGCAGACCAAAGAGTCAGTTTGGATTTAATGTCTACAAAATGTCATACTAGTTAATTTATTCGATTAAGTATATATTTTAATTTGAAATATTTTGTTTGACTGGATTTGAATTTAAAGTAAAGTCAAACATTTAAAAAACCTTTAAATAGAATTTTAAAATTTTAAAAGCTTTACGTAAAATAAATTTTTCCCATTTTATGTTACAAAGTAGGAGAACTTTAACATCGCTATTTCTCTGGTAATGTTACTTTTTATCAAAACGTCAAAAAGAATTTTTGAAAATTGTTTTGAAATTCATAAATAATGCACATATCATTTAGAAAAATGGCCTCTTATGGCCCACTGTTTAAGAATCGGAAAACAATATATTATATACGGTGGGAAAAAAATCAATTATAGACAAACTTAAAAGGTTCCAGTTTAAGTTTTCCCCCACTTATGGAGATTGCCTTTAAGACAAATGCTGTAATTTCCGGAACTTTACTAAATCCATCCTTTATACTTTCCAAACAAATTGCTAAATTTGTCACCAAGCTAACTGCTTTTTCGTCCACTAAGTGAAATCAGAATTCTGTTGTAATAAATTATATAATTAACATATTATTAAGAAACACAATACTATTTTACTGAATTAATAAACATTTTAAATTAAAAATTCTTTATAAAAATACATTAATTAGATTTTAATATATATTAACACTTAAAAACCCTTCAAAAACGAAATGCGTAAATATATGCAAAAAAGTATTTAATATTAAAATGAGGAATTTATATGCCGATAAATAATCTTAATCCGTTTCGTTAATATTCGTTAATCTAATCAAACTAAATATTACGAAGCTGTCAAATAATGTAAAACTTATTATATACTTATATATATGACTGGACTTATTATATGAATTCTATAATTAACATATTATTAACAAACACAATAAGTTTTTGCTACAAATCACGTACAATAAACATTTTAAATAAAAATTTTTTATAAAAATATACTAACTAGATTTTAACATTATTTAACACTTAAAAAAACCTTTTAATACTAAACGAGTATGTGATATATGCAAAAATGTATTTTATTAAAATGACTACTTTATATGGCGATAAATAATCTCAATTTCGAAGAACATATTATTTAATACAATCAAACTAAATATTACGAAACTGTCAAATAAAAGTTGGACTTATTATATACATATATATATATAAATGGATTTGTTATAAAATTATGTAATTAACATATTCTTAAGAAAACACATTTTTTGCTAGAAATCCTGTACAATAAACATTTTAAAATACAAATTCTTTTATAAAAATATATTAATCTAATATTTTAACATTTATTATCACTTAAAAAGAGCTTTTAAAATAAAACTTGTATGGGATATATGCCAAAATTGCTAAATTTATCGCCAAGTTCCCCACTTTTTTTCGTTCACTTAGCGACAGTCTAAAATTCTCTTGCAATAAATTATACAATTAACATATTATTAAGAACCACCATAATTTTTTCTCTAGATATCTTGTAGAACTAATTATTGAAATAAACATTTTAAATTAAAAATTCTTTATAAAAATATATTATTCAGGTTTTAACATTTGTTAACATTTAAGAAAAACTTTTAAAACGAAATCTGTATGTAATATCTGCCAAAATTTCTAAATTTGTCAAAAGTTCCCCACTTTTCGTCCACTAAGTGACTGTCTAGAATTCTCTTGAAATAAATTATATAATTAACATATTATTACAAATCATCATAATTTTTCGATAGAAATCATGCACTACGAAATATTACAATAAACATTTTAAATTATAAATTCTTTATAGAAATATATTAATGAGATTTTGACATTTAAAAACAACTTTAAAAACGAAACGTATGTGATATATGCAAAAATGCATTTAATATTAAAATGACGACTTTATATGCCGATAAATAATCTCAATTTCGAAGAACATATTCTTTAATCTAATCAAACTAAATATTACGAAGCTGTCAAATAACGTTGGACTTGCTAGTTTATACTTCAATTACTATACAAAAACACAATTATTTGGAATACATCGGCGAATTCATTAAATATCGAGCACTGCAAAACAATCCCGCTGCGTTTTCGAATTCTGAATGATTAACACAAAACATCCGTCTGAATAATTCCGCAGCCGAATTTGCCCTTCGTTTATTATTGCGATTAGAGAATGCGTTACCGTGTGCACACTATCTTAATTTCAGCCGGCGAAACTAGTTTTGTGTGCGCCGAACTTTATTAAAAAATTAAGTTCTCGGAATTAGTCTTCGATAAAATAAGAGGCTCCGGGATCGATTTCGCTACCAAAAATTCCCCGAGGAAAATTTTACAACTCAGTGAGTGGCAACACTCTGAACGAGAGTGGTCGCCGCCATTTCTTTGGTTCACATTTGTAAGCGTGTTCGTTTGTAAGTGAGTAAATAAAGAAACTAAAGAATATAATTTTTGTGTAAAAGCATTTAATTGATTTGTTTAAAAAAATTTCTGACTGGAATTACTATAGAATTTAATATTTATTTATTTGAATAATTGTTATTTTAAATAATTGTAAATAATTAAGTAATTATTAAATAATTATTGTAATAGTAATTGTAAATTATTAAGTAATTGTTAAATATAGTAATAGTAAATATTGTTATTGTAATAGTAATAGTAAATTATTGTAATTGCAATAGTTGCAATTGTAAATAATTGTTGTAATTAAATAATTAAGTAATTGTTAAATAATTATAATTGCAAATAATTAATTCAAACAATTGTTGCAATTGCATATAGTTAAGTAATTGTAAAATAATTATCATTGTTTATAATTAAGTAATTGTTAAATAATTATAATTGTAAAATAATTATCATTGTTATATAATTAAGTCATTACATAATTATAATTGTTAAATAATTATCATTGTATATAATTAAGTAATTGTTAAATAATTATAATTGTAAGTAATTCAATAATTGTTAAATAATTGTAATTGCAGATAATAAGGTAATTGTTAAATAAATGTAGTTGTAAATAATTAAGTAATTCTTAAATAATTGTTGTAATTTCAGATAATAAGGTAATTGTTAAATAAATGTAGTTGTAAATAATTAAGTAATTCTTAAATAATTGTTGTAGTTGCAAATAATTAAGTAATTCTTAAATAATTGTTGTGATTGTTAAATAATTGTTGTAATTTTAAATAAATAATTAATTGTTGAATAATTGTTGTAATTGTAAATTATCAATCATTTGTTAAATAATTGTTGTAATTGAAAACTGTCAATCAATTGCTAAATAATTTTTGTAAATGAAAATAATTAATCAATTGCTAAATAATTTTGTAATTGTAAATAATCGAGTAATTGTTAAATAATTGTTGTAATTGTAAATAATTAAGTAATTGTTATTTTCATAGAAATGATTATAAATTTCGGAATCTTCCAATGATCATGAATCATCAACAGAGCACTTACTTATTTAAAATCAGAACAAATTACATTATTTTTCATTTGGATAGTTTTGATTCCTTTGCAGTCTTTTATATTAAACATTGTAAACTAATAAATTCTTTAAGAATTTAAAGGTTTCTTTTTAAATTGTTTTTTAGAAACATTATTTCCAAACGCGCAAAATCTTTCTTCTGTAGTTTTTTTTTTTTTACATTATTAAGTATAATTTATTTTTTCATGGATGAAAAAATCTTTTCTGGTTTGTTACTTCAAGATGCCTTGTTAAAATTTTCTCGGAATTTATAATAGATTTCTGAATAACTTTTCTTTCAAAGATTAAAAAAATCATATTTTATCTTGTGGAATTTCCATAAACATTTTTATGCTATAAAAATTAATTACAGACAAACTAAAAAAAAAAAAAAAAAAGTTTTTGTATTTAAAACTTGTTTTTATATTTAAAAAAAAAAAATATTTAAAAAAATATTGTTGTACAGTTATTACAATTTTTTATTTTTTATAAGCAATTGAAATATTTTTCAGGTTTAGTTATGTTTTGCAATTAGTTAAATTTACCTGCGCTTCACTGTGACATGCTTTTATTAATCTTAAAAATTGATGGGGGCTTGTAGGCCGAGTGTCTGTCACTTGATGTCACAGGTTTCGGGTTCGACTCCCGGTGGTTCCATGGATGTTTGTAGTGGTTCGAATCCGCTTAAATCGTAGGTATCGGTCCTGTCTGTAGAGCGTAGGGCTGAAAATCCTACCCGTAAAAGGAACCATCTCTTGTTTCGAAATCTATCAGTAGGCAGACGGCCTTGAGGAAGTGTGATGCTAGTTTGATGGTTAGAAATGAAGAATTATTTCTTATTTAATCACCTTATATAGTTTTTTATATTAGCACTTTTTAATATAAGAAAGTTGTATACAAACTTTTCATTCATTAGTTAAGTATTTTGGATTTTAAAAACAAAATCATAATTTCTATATTGCGTAATTAAAATGCTGTAACCGTACTTCCTTCTACGCACTGTAAGAGCGCCCCTTGTAGTGTTCAGGAGAAATTGTTAGTAGGCATCAAGAGGAAGTACGGCTGCACCTGCACTGCTGTTAGTTACAATCTCTCATCCCGAGAGGAAATAACTTTATTTTCGGCATAGAAGTGGAATCCTTCCAGGAATGTTTAAGTAGATGTCTTTAAATGTGTTAAATATCGTCTGTAGTTAATTATTTTATGTTTGTTGTATTCATGCTGGTGTAAATAAAGTTGATTGTTCTCAAATTTGTGTCTGAATACAACCACACCCAGATCCAGCTGCAACAAGCTACCGACAACACTACAATGTGGCATCCACCATGGAACCCCATGTTTACACATTACAATACGAAATTATGTAACCATTCTTGCTTTTGTCTCTTTGAAGAATTCTTTAATAACTTTCATTACATAATTTATTCTAAGAACTGAACACGATCACCTCACTCATGGACCGATGTTAATGAGGGCCAATTATCTTTGAATAAGACAATGACTTCCCTGAGGGCATAAGATATATTCTTGCCTTGCAAAGTGGACTCAATGGGGACTGTATCAATTCATCCAGTAGCAGACAAGCTAGTTAAATCTTTAGATTTTTCCTCAATTTGCACTCAAAATTGAGATTATTACTTTTAAAATCTAACCTGAAGGTATGTTACTACCATTTTCGAAGCAAAATCCTCCATTTTGTAGAGCAATATCTCCCCGGGATTTCATGAAGTTGTTATTTCTTCTTCAATTTACAGTGAACATAGTTGATCTGGTGTTGCTTTCGATCAGATTAGATAAGCGAAGATACAGCATGGATAAAATCTATTTTTATCTCATGTTATCATTATCATTTACTTTTTTTGACAATATAGATTGAGTACATTAGTTTCGCGTTGGATTCATAATTAGGAAAGACAAATTGTTGTAGTGATTGTTGTGTCTCCAGAGATTTCATGAAGTTGTTATTTCTAGCACTTCACTGTGAACATGCTAGTTGATCTAATGTTGCTGTCGATCAAATTAGATACATCATGGATGAAATCTGTTTGACATCATGCTATCATTTACTTTTTTGATAGTATAGATCGAATGCATTAATTTTAAGTTGGATTTTCAACTATGAAAGACAGTTCGTTGTATTGATTGCGGATTGTTGTATCTCTAGGGATTTTATGAAGTTGTTATTTCTTCTGCTTCCTTGTGAACATGCTAGTTGATCTGGTGTTGCTGTCGTTCAGATTAAATAAGCGAAGATACTGCATATAATAAAATCTATTTGACCTCATGCTATAATTTACCTTTTGACAGTATAGATCGAATGCATTAATTTTAAGTTGGATTATTAATTATGAAAGACAGTTCGTTGTATTGATTTGATATTCAAACATTGCATAAAAATCTCAATGAGTTGATATTATCCTCGTATTTTATATACTATTGCTGAGAAGACTATGCCCATAGGTTGTTGATATACAACTTTGAGAAAGTGAACCTTCTAAAAGATCATATTTTAAATTAGACATTTGAAGATTTGGAAGAAAATCGATAGATGATCGAAAATGTGATGAAAAAGAGATAGATGTGGTTTTTTTGGCAACCATAAAAAAGTGCTATATTGCCCTGATAAGGTTCTTTCTATGCATTTAAAACTTCATTTTAGAAAACTTTCTGTCTTTCGAGATTTGTAGAAATAAAAGGGGAAAATCATAAATGTCCCTTTTTTTTAGTAATACTAGGTGCCTTGATGCTTCTTTCGATATTTTTACATCAAAAGTTATAGAATAATTTATAGCTATTTTTTTTGTTGTACGTCGGTGAACATTGTGATCTTATTTTTGTATATCACGAACAACATGAGAATAAACAATGAATTGAAGACATTTTGGAGTAACTCTCTTGGATTCCCTTCCTCATTTCGGAAAGATTTCCCAGCATTTGTGTGTAGAAAAGTTGAAGAGTTCCCATTAATCAGTCTAAAATTGATGTGAGAAGCTTAGATATCTAATCACAATATCCATCGAGTCTCATTATTTTTTAAAATAATGACTGAAATGGGCGCTTCCAGTAACATTCAACCTACAGCACGTTAACTGTGGGCATAATCACTTGATAGTGATAGTATATGCAGTATTATGCAAAGTTATATTTGTTTTTGATTCTAAGTCATATGAATTTTACAATATATAAAGTCACATTTGGTTTGATTCTACGTCATACGAATTTTTACAATATGTAAAGTCATATTTGGTTTGATTCTAAATCAATATAAATATGTATTAAAATATATGCATGTCTATATACAATATATGTATGTATGTATGTATGCAAGTAAGTAAATAAATATATGTATGCATGTATGTATTTAAATATAAAGTCATATTTGGTTATATTCTAAATCAATGTCACAGAGAACCAAAGCATAAGCTCTACTTTCGCAGTGGACAAAGATGTCTGTCCCTTTATGGTCTTGGCATCCACACACCAGTGCGCGGCCGGGTCGTCATTATTGGGAAGTCGGAACGTGAGTTAATGAATGTTTCCAGATTTTGGTCGAACTGCGTCTCAAGACAAGTCGAGATGTTTCGGGATTATGACCACTTCGGAGAAGTTTAGAATAATTTTATTGACTGGGCCCCGCCAACCGGACATGCACACACTTCCCTCGAATTGTTCTCACGGCACGGTTGCAGTTGGAAATCTCCGTGGAGACCATTTTTGATCTCGCATCATGGATCCCCAGCGGATTGCTGTTTATTTATAAATCAAATGGTCTCGACTTACTCAATTAAATGGAAAGTTATCGAGGAGATGCCTTGAGGCCATCATTTCGCTTATTCATTCTGATTATCTTGATTAATTGATCGGTAAAAGTATAAATCATCTTTTGTAGTAACTTCCAAAGTCAAGCATCAAGATATAATCGAATTGGTTATTGTTTACTTGGATGAACTGTAGTTTCTGTTTCCAGTTTTGTTTTGGTTGATTAGTATCGCTAAGACTGCTGGACATGAATCGCTTTGGAAATCAACGGTTCTGAACAAAGATGGGTTCTCTTGTGTTATTTTTGTATCACAGTAACAACTGTAATTCAAGAATACAACAGTAAGAATAATCATATATCAACTGTGATATAAGAATATCTTGTTTCAGTAACAACTATGATACAAGAATACAAAAGTAAGAATATCTTGTATCACGATAACAACCGTGGTAGAAGACTACAATAGTAAGATTATCTTGTATCACAGTAACAACAAAATCGCAATTGCGAATTTTTTTTCACATGGCGGATCTAACAGCCACACAGGCCTGACAGCGATGTTCCATACTGAAAATGATGATTAATGATACTTATTAATTCAGTCGGCAGATAAAGTCATTACTGCATAATAGAGGTTCGAAAATCTGAAAATTACAGGATGGATTAAATGTAGAGATACTTCTCCCTAAAGTATCCAAAATCTGCTCAATTAAGTTCAAGTCCTGCGCTGTTAACCTATGTATACAATAGTATCCTCTCTATGATGATTCTCCTCTAACTGAGGTCTGTAGGGTTTCGAAATCAATGTATTCTAGTATGATGAAATCATTTTGAAATCACGAACTATTGGATCAGGAATGTCGCCTCTATATATTGAGCAGTAACTGTGCCTTGTGACATTATGCAGGCCAGTGCGGCCATCTAAAGAGGTGCGCATGCATTACTCCCCTCACATGGATATATGGACATGGATATTGGCCTCACATTTACATTGCGGCGTTTTCCTGTTCCATCTAGATTAAGAATCTTGTTGAGTCACTTCAATATATTTAGAAAAAAGTAAAAGATTACATGCACCAACAGCGTTTTAATAGATGTGGAATCTATGGCTTCTTTGCTATTTCATCATTTTTTAAAAAACTCATTTTATATGAAATTTGATGATTCAGTCCTAAATCCATTGCAATTGTCAAAATGTAAATAAAGTTTAACTTTCTCTATGAATCTTTTTTTTTTATTTGTATTCATTTATTTATTGCATTTAGATTAAAAGTAGATATTCAACAGTATCCCAACGGAAATTTAATTTTTCAAAGCTAGTATATCGAATATATACACATATATTTATATCGAATACTTTTAACATACAGATTTTTTTGTCCCGCCATACTGAAAGCATCCGACTAATCCATTTGAATTCCTAACCGGATAGTTCTACACGTTATAACATTTTATTCATTTTCTGGCTGAACAAATTTTATCTGACAGTCGCAAAGCATCGGAAGCAGGAATGAAAACCAAACGAATTGCGAAAAAGCGAAAAAGACAGAAAAATCTTGCCACAACAACAAATCCCCCCGTTCTTTTTTACCCCCTTTAGAAGCTTTCCAGACAACTTTGTCCCCTATTTTGCATTCAATATATGCTTTCAGAATGCTTGTCTACGCCTTTTTTTTTTTTTTTTTTTTACTTCCTTCTTCTTTCGAGGAATTTTCTTTTCATTTTGCCGGAAGGGGGCGCATCGGTTTTCGAAGCGCGTGCCATCTGGAGGAAAGGAAAGGAAGTATTTAAACGACAAGCTCTCTCTTGGCGAAATCCATTGCACTACAGTATTAGGGTTTTGTTTTTTAGAATTTTTCTCGACAAAAACTTCCGGGATTCCCCCTCCTCCCTAAAGGTTCTTCTTCTGTTTTTCTTTTTCTTTTTCCTTAAAGGAAGAAGCACGTCTAGTCCCGAAGAAATTGTTTTTAAAACGCCAATGGCGGACATCCCCTAACACCCTTAAGGGCAGAACACACACACACGAAAAAAAAAAAAAAAAAAAAAAAGTCGAAGGTACATAAGCAAAAAGAATGGGAGGAAGGGAAGTGAAGCAAATTTGCACGCGTCGCAGACGATTCTGGAATAAGAATT
This sequence comes from Caerostris extrusa, assembly GCA_021605095.1. NCBI lineage: Eukaryota > Metazoa > Arthropoda > Arachnida > Araneae > Araneidae > Caerostris > Caerostris extrusa. Next base: position 29,987 of record BPLR01006305.1, read on the forward strand.
CCAAAGTCTGTTCCCTGAGTCTGTTTTTTGCTTTTTTTGTTCTCCCTCCCACGTACCAAAAAGTTTTCGCAGAGTGTAAAAATGGCAGAGTTTATTTTTCATGTCATGACAGAGTGGGCTTTTTTTTTTTTTTTTTGTCGCCAAATCCTTACTTGGCATTCTCGGACGCATATCTGCGGAACCACAAGTAACAGAATGGTAAAAAACATTTTCAATTCCATTTGCCTCTCAAACTTTTATTTTTCTGCTGGATGTTAAAAAGGAAACAACGCAACTAAATTTACATAAGCGAATTTATAGAGATATATCTACAAATATAGGGTATAAAATGTCCAAAAATATAGAAAACGAAGTTATTTGAAATCTTTATTCTTATAATATTTTCTACGTTTAGTAGTAATGGTTTAATAGTATTAATAGTTTGATGCTAAATCTACAACTTTCCATATTACTACATATATTCAATCTTCATTAATTCGGATTTATGTTCTACTATTGCTTGATTGGACTGAGTGCAAACAAAATGCTATCGATCAAATTTTATTTTAAAATTCCAAAAATTAATGAATGCTATTATTTTTGATAACGATGGATGGTCTATTTAAACAATTGTTTGGAAATATTTAGTCAAGAGCCAGCATTCAATGCAATCCAATAAGTCTTTAAAAGTGCAGTAATTTTATTACTGCTAAAGCATGTATACTAATAAGAGATTACTGATAAGTTGTGCTTGAAATCTGTAATATATTTGATATTTTTAGCTATGTTTTAATGCAGACCTTCCAGAGTTGATTAGTCATACGAATAATTATAATTATCGTGCATTTTTCATTTTTAAAATAAGTATTTTCTATGTATATTTATTAATAGTTTAATGCTAAATCTAGAAGAAGTTCTATTTCTAAAATAAATGCTGATTTCCATATTACTACAGATATTCACTCTCATTAATCCGAAAAATATGCTCAACTATTACTTGATTGGATTGAGTAAACATTGTCCAAACTAACGATTAAATTTTAAAAACTTTAATGAATGGCATTATTTTTCATAACAATGCATGGTCAACATGGATAATAATGGATTTAAACAGTTGTTTGAAATATTTAGTTAATAACCAGCATTCAAATCCAATCGAATAAAGTCTTTTGAAAGTATAGTCAATTTGTATATCATACTTGCTATTATGTATACTGATGAGATTCCCGATAAGTTGTGATTGCCATTTATAACATATTTGCTATTTGATATTGTTAGTAACATATTTATTATTTGATATTGTTAGTAACATATTTGTTATTTGATATTGTTAGTAACATATTTATTATTTGATATTGTTAGTAACATATTTATTATTTGATATTGTTATAACATATTTGTTATTTGATATTGTTATTTAATTATTAAGGGTTTACTAAATATAGATGCTATATATTGCTGATTAAATACTAATTTTCCATAAACACAATCACCAATATTCTCGGAAATATGTTCCAATATTGAATATTGTGTCTGAATATCAATCAAATTTTAAAAATTTTTATGAATGTATTATTAATGGATTGTCTACTTAAACAATTGTTTGAAAATATAATATATAATATATATTAATATATAAGAGCCAGCATTCAGTCTAATCCAATAAGTCTTTGCAAGTAAGTCATTTTGTATATCATATTTTGTCATCATGTATACTGATAAGAGATTACTGATAAGATGTGCTTGGAATCTGTAACATATTTGTTACTTTACATTGTTAGCTATGTTTAATGAAGAATTTTCTGAGCTGATTAGCTTAACAAATAATGCGTAATGTACTTAATAATGTGTGAGTATTTTACTTTTATAATATTTTCTTCGTATATTTATTAATAGCTAAATGCTAAATCTAGAAGAAGTTGCTATTGCTAAATAAATGATAACTTCCCATATTACCACATAGAGTCAATCTTCCTTAATTTGGAAACATGTATGTTCCACTATTGCTGGACTGATTGAGTGCAAACATTGTCCACAACAATGAAATCTTAAAATTTTAATGAATGATATTATTTCTGATAACAATCTATTGTCTACTTAAACAGTTGCTTGGAAATATTTACTTAGGAGCTAGCATTCAATCTAATCCAATAAGTCTCTGAAAGTGTAGTCTATTTTGTATATCAAATTTTGTCATCATGTATACTGATAAATTGTGCTTGGCATGTGTAACATATTTGTTACACATACCAAACACAACTGTAACATATTTGATATTGTTAGCTATGTTTTAATGAATAACTTTCAGAGCTGATTAATCTTACGAATGATATTATTGTGTATGTGCGTTTTTATTTATTTATTATTTTTTGTTTATCATTATTTTATCAAACAAAACTTTATTAAAATCTGTTCAATAATTCTGGAGATAATAGTCCAAATGTATTAATTTTCCTAATTTTGACTCCAATGTAAGCAGACGTATTCTCCAATGGATGGTTGACTTGCTTTAGTTATTCAATCCCCAAAGCCTATAAGTAAAATTGTGCACGTATTCAAACTCATGACCCCCAAGGGTATATTCTGGTTGAGCCCCTGAATGTACGATGCAACCCTAATTTGTGATTCTTGAATATTAACAGTAATGAATAAGAAAAAAGGGAAAAGGAAAAAAGGAAAATGACATAATAACAATATGAAATAAGAAACAATGACTTTGGCTATGCCTAGAAATAATATTCCCGTCCATTTGTTAATGCCCTCGTGAATCAGACAAGTCAGCCCAGTACTAGCCACAAAGTAATTCAGTTTGGTAACACGAATTAGTTTGTGGTAGTACTGAAATGTTTTCTGAAGACAAATTGTTCAGGAATGATTAAACTATTTTGTTGAGAATTGATTCGGCGGCTTAAGAATCACATATTCGAATATTTTGCTCACGCTACGAAGTCACGTTAAACTGTAGGCCCCAGTCTAATTAGCCTAAAGTGTGCATGAAAGGACCGTAGAGTGATAAAACAAATCAAACTACGAAATGGTGAGATTGGATGGTTATTTTGAGGCTCGACCAAATTAGAATCTGGTTTTGGAATTGGGACCATTATGGCTGTTTTCCAACTTTTTGGAAAATAACAAATTTTAACATTGCAAAAAAATCTCAATCAGCTGATACTATCCCCATATTTTATATATACTATTGCTGAGAAGACTTTTCCCATAGGTTATTGCTATACAACTTTGAGAAAGTCAAACCTTCTTAAAAATCATATTTGAAAGTTGACGTTTGAATATTTGGAAGATAAATCGATAAAAGAGATAGAAGTGCTTTTTTTTTGGAAACGATAAAAGAAAAGTGTTATATTGTCTTGAAAAAATGCTTTCTATGCATTTAAAAACTTCATTTTAGAATACGTTCTGTCTTTCGAGATTTGTAGAAACGCAGAAATAAAAAAAAAAAAAAATTCATAAATGTTCTTTTTTTTTATGAACATTAGGTGCTTAGATGTTTCGTTCGATATTTTACATCAAAAGTTACAGAATATTTATAGCTATTTTTTTGTTGTATCGAGCTTTGTGTACCACAGTTATCTATATCACAAACAGCCTAGTACTATCCACAAATTAATTCCGTTTGGTAACACGACACAAGTTTGTGGCAAGTTCTGGTCTGTTTTCCGAAGACGAATTGCTCAGGAATGATTGAACTATATTCTTCTGTGAATGGATTCAGCCGCTTAAGAATTGTATATTCGAATATTTTGCGCAAACTACGAATTCATATTAAGCTGTAAGTCCCTGTCTAATTAGCCTAAAGTGTGCATGAAATGGCCGTAGAGCGACAAGCCAAACAAAACTACGAAATAGTGAGATCGAACGATTATTTTGTGAATAGGCCAAATTAGTTACAATCTTTATGCCGTAAGCAAGGTCTGCACGCTGTTAATCATCTAGCACCACCCAGAGGGCACATGTACCTTTAATATATGCTACGGACGCGACCACACCACATCACTGTACCTAGAGCTGAATTGCCCTTTTACAGTTTGAGAATGATGTGAGTGAGAAGTCTGATCAGGCCCTGTGATGCTCTACGGTCATATGAGACCGGGACCTACGGCTTAAAGTGGATTCCGAACCACTACAAATATCCATGGCACCGAACCCGAAACCTGTGGTACCGAGTGCCAGAGTTTTAGCCACTCGGCCATCTGGACTCGCATTATATATACTAATGGGTTTATAAAATTTATAGTATTGTATTCTAACAATAGTATATTATGCATACTAACATGTTTATATAGCAGCCTGATGGCCAACTGGCTAGCACTCTGTCGTTTGGTGCTTCAGGTTCGAGTCCTAATGGTTGCTTGGATGTTTGTGAGTTGTTCGGAATTCACGTTGAACTGTAGGTCCCGGTCTAATTAGCCTAAAGTGTGCACAAAATGATCATAGAGCGACAAACCACACCAAACCAAACTACGAAGTAGTGAGATCGGATGGTTATTTTGGGGATAGACAAAATTAGAATCTGGTTTTTGGAATTGGGTACGGCTGTTTTCCAACTTTTTGAAAGTAACATTTTTTTTTTTTTTTTTTTTTTGCTGGAAGTTCAAAAGATAAGTAAATGTGAATACGCAATGAAGAGGAAAAGATTTAAGAAGCCGATTTGTTATGTCTAGACCAGGGATTTGATAGTCTCCAAATTTTTTGTCGATGTCTGTGATTTCTTCCTGATCATTAACATGTGTTTTTATGAGGAAGTCTGCAAATTCAGAGTTGATGTGTCGGCAGATTTTTTCATCTGTGATGTCGAACTGTCGGATTTTTGTTTCTGCAAGACTGCGTTTCTTCCATTTGAGTCGAAAAGAAGATTAATGTGTGGAAGGGGAGGGTTTCTTAAAAAGAGAGGATTTCCTCCAAAGAGTATTTGCCTCAATCGCTATGTTATGTTTTTGCAGCATTGTTATGCAAGAGTACGTGTGGAATCACAGATATTATTGTATTGAATTAAATAAACTTTACGGCTACTTGGATCCCTGTTTCCTATCCCTTTCATTTTACATTAATGAAATCTCTTAATGTTATCGTTTTCTTAAATCACTTCTTGCACAACATTCACATGACACTCATGAAATTTCAGCATCTTCCCAGTGTGCTAACAGTTTCGTAAGAAACTCCAACTTCTTCTAGTTAGAAATTTTTTAACTTTACTACCAAAATAATGTTTTCGATAATTTTCAGTGAGATTAGATTAAACATTCCTTGAAATTTTCTACAATTCCTTCTTCCACTTACTTATCCGTAACAACACCAGTTTCTCTGAATTTCTTAGATTGCCATTTTATTTAGTTTATTTCTAATTGTGGATTTGTTTCTAAAGTCAATATATACTGAAGCGAATCAAATTGAATGCATGACGAAGTTTTTGCAATGATGCACAACATTAGAATTCCTTTTCCCTGATGGCAGGAATACTAGAGGAAAGTGTCGTTTTTATTACGCATGTCAGAAGAATTAAAATGAATGTTGCTGGTTGGATTGATTGATCGATTGTTGGATTACAATTGAGCATGAATCGAACCATATGCTCATCTGCAATATAAGTGAATATGAATTGAATTATATATTCTTCTTTAATACAAGTGAACAAGAATTGAACTATATGTTCGTTAACAATACAGTGAATAAATTGCTGTTCTTCGTTAACAGTGAATATGAATTGACCTATATGTTCATCTGCAATACAAGTTAACCTGAAATAAACTGTATGTTCATCTGTAATACAAGGGAGCCCGAACTGAACTATATGTTCATCTGTAAAATATGTGATTATGAATCGAACTAAATATTCATCTGCAACCCAAGTAAACATGAAATAAACTATATGTCCATCTGCAATATAAGTGAGCATAAATTGAAGTATATCTGTAATCTAATATATATATCTATACTGTAATCTAAGTGAATATGAATGGAACTATATGTTCATTTTTAATCTAAGTGAATATGAATGGAACTATATGTTCATTTTTAATCTAAGTGAATATGAATGGAACTATATGTTCATTTTTAATCTAAGTGAATATGAATGGAACTATATGTTCATTTTTAATCTAAGTGAATATGAATGGAACTATATGTTCATTTTTAATCTAAGTGAATATGAATGGAACTATATGTTCATTTTTAATCTAAGTGAATATGAATGGAACTATATGTTCATTTTTTATCTAAGTGAATATGAATGGAATTATATGTTCATTTTTAATCTAAGTGAATATGAATGGAACTATATGTTCATTTTTAATCTAAGTGAATATGAATGGAACTATATGTTCATTTTTAATCTAAGTGAATATGAGTGGAACTATATGTTCATTTTTAATCTAAGTGAATATGAATGGAACTATATGTTCATTTTTAATCTAAGTGAATATGAATGGAATTATATGTTCATTTTTAATCTAAGTGAATATGAATGGAACTATATGTTCATTTTTATCTAAGTGAATATGAATGGAACTATATGTTCATTTTTAATCTAAGTGAATATGAATGGAACTATATGTTCATTTTTTTAATCTAAGTGAATATGAATGGAACTATATGTTCATTTTTAATCTAAGTGAATATGAATGGAACTATATGTTCATTTTTAATCTAAGTGAATGTGAGTGGAACTATATGTTCATTTTTAATCTAAGTGAATATGAATGGAACTATATGTTCATTTTTAATCTAAGTGAATATGAATGGAACTATATGTTCATTTTTTATCATTTTTAATCTCATTTTTAATCTGAATATGAATGGAACTATATGTTCATTTTTAATCTAGTGAATATGAATGGAACTATATGTTCATTTTTAATCTGGAACTATATGTTCATTTTTAATCTGAATATGAATGGAACTATATGTTCATTTTTAATCTAAGTGAATATGAATGGAACTATATGTTCATTTTTAATCTAAGTGAATATGAATGGAACTATATGTTCATTTTTAATCTGAATATGAATGGAACTATATGTTCATTTTTAATCTAAGTGAATGTGAAATTGAACTATATGCTAATCTGCAATACAAGGGAATATGAATCGAACTATATGTTTACCTACAGCACAAAAGAACATGACTTTAATTATATGTTCATTTGCAATAGAAATTAACCTATACTTCATTTCAATTTAATTGTATATGTTCATTTATAATATGAGTGAACATGAATTGAACTATGTGTCATATGCAATATAAGTGAAAATAAATTGAACTATATACTCATCAATAAATGTGCTTTCATTTAAACCTTATTACTAAATTCATGAATACATTGACTTTTGAATGTTAAAAGTCCTATTTTCTTTCTCTTTTCAGCATACAAAAATATTTTCAACATAAAAAATATAGTTTATTTAACGAACATAGGTAATGATGGGCGTTATCTGAAAAGCAAATTAGCAGATACTCTAAAAATCTCTCCTGGAATGACTTATTGGCAATCCTTGACCCATTTGTAGAGACAATTTTATTTTCACTGAAAACGACGTGTAAAAAGTCTATTGAGAGTCGATTCTTTTGTTTAGAACGGGAGGGAGAAACAACGGAAAAGGGATCTTTTTCAGAACAACAACATGGCATTCCTAATCGGGCCATCGTTTCTCGCCAAGCTGGATCGGTGATAAATTTCCGCCTCAGAACCATCCATCGCCCGCCAAAAGCGGCCTGTCCATTAGAGGGGGCGTCTTAATCTTTTTCTCCTGGACTCGCCAATCCCCCGGGGACTCGAATCGGCCGACGACGACATGATTACGTCATCAGGACGTTCCAACAAGCAGTCGTAAATAAAGGAGGCATCACAGGGATTCGTCCGATGCTGATTTATTCTTGGGTCGGCTAATTCTCTCTGGTGGAACAAGCAGAGATGGTTGGCCTGGGAAGAAAAAAGATCTATTCAAGTAGTGGTATTTTGTTCGCGGGAATGGCAACGCGTGGGCCCATTCGAGCAACCTATTTTTCTGTAAATGTTATCTACTCGGACAATGATTTATTTCTCGTCTGTCCAAAGTATTTATGATCGAAGAAGATCTATTATAGATGACCAAGTTAAACAGACGGCATACTGTTTTTGTTTTAAATGCCGGCCACTCCGACCTGTGGGCGTACGTCACTGGAATCAGGGCTGTCCATACTTGGGTTTCCCCTCATGGGTCTTCATGTCTTGGTTTTTCCTCCAAAAATTATAGAAAATCTTGTTTATTCTTTGGTCGGCTAATTCTCTGGTGGAACAAGTAGAGATGGTTTTCCAGGGAAGAAAAAAATATATTCAAGTAGTGCTATTTTGTTCGCAGGAGTGGCAACGCGTCGGCCCAATTCGAACAAGAAAACGTAGATGTTATCTACTTGGACAATGATTTATTTCTCGTCTGTCCAAATCATTTATGATCGAAGATGATTTATTATAGATGACCAAGTTATACAAGAAACATAGTGTGTTTGTTTTTAAATACTAATTCTCTGGTGGAACAAGTAGAGATGGTTAGCCTAGAAGAAAAAAAAAAAAAGACGTTCAAGTAGTGGTATTTTGTTCGTGGGAATGGCAACGCGTGGGCCCAATTCGAGCCTAAAAACCTAACAACCTATTTTTCTGTAGACGTCCGAAAGCATTTATGATTGTCCAAAGTATTTATGATTGAAGAAGATATATTATAGGTAATCAAATTAAACGGGAAACATAATGTTTTTGTTTTTAAATGGAGGCCACTTCGACCTGTGGGAGTACATCACTGGTAATACTCAGTACTGTTAATGATCAGTACTGTTAATACTTGGGCCTTTCCCTCTGGATCTTCATATCTTGGTTTTGTTTCGACAATTACAGAAAACATTGTTTTGAATCTTATAGAGGGTTTGGAGTTGGCAAGAATGTCTGTGAGTGGTTCGGAATCAACGTTAAACTGCTGGTCCCGGTCTAATTAGTCTTAAGTGTGCACAAAATGACCGTAATGCGACAAGTCAAACGATCCATGGCACCGGGATTTGAACCTTGTGGTACTGAGCACCAGAGATCTAGCCACTCGGCCATCAGGCGACAGGATACATATACAAGAAGACATATAGCATATAGATAAAGACTTGCGTTACATTTCGCCTACCTGGAACAGTTGAGTAGACCTGATGGTCAATTGAATAGAGTTCTTGCCTTTGGTTCCACAGGCTTCAGGTTCGTATCCTGGAGGTGGCCTAGATGATTGTGAGTGGTTCGGAATCTACGTTAACTGTATGTCCCGATCTAATTAGCTCAAAATGTGCATAAAATGACCGTATAGTGACAAACCAAACCAATTTTCTTCTTCAATGGCGCAACAGCCTCATGATAGCCAAGAGCGTCTGACTACAAGCAGACTCGAAACATGAGACATTTTTTGGGGGGATAGAGTTATCAGCCGTACATCCAATGTTCAACTATATTAGACTGGGATCTGCAGGCTCGGTTCTCAAGGTAATTAATCGACCCTCACTCGTATTTAAAAACTCGTATATTGAGAAACTCGTATCTCAAGGACAAATGAGAGCATTAAACGTTTGAAAGCAAATAACATTCTAGCGAATTCTTTTTTGGGAAACAAGAGAAGTTTCCCTTCTCGAGTCGATACGAGACAAGCACATTGATCTGGTGCAAATGGGTTTTGCCTGCTTCCGGCCGATAAACCGGAACCGATCACCGTATTCTAAGATCCCCAAAGGAAAAAAATAGGGAATAAAAAGGGAAAAAATAGGAGAAAAAAAAAGGAAAAAAAACATTTTTAAAATTTTTAACCGTGGAAAGTCAATGAATTAAAATCAGATTTAATTCGGATGATTACAGAAATATATTCCTGTAAGAAATCCCCACACGAGTGAGAATTGAATGGAAATGGTACGTAAAAATTAATTTAGAATTTTATTCCCTTCGAAAGTAATATTATTTTTTTAAAAAATATCATAAAGATGTTTAAAGATTTGAATTCTGCAATTATAAGATACAAAAATGTACAGGATCAATTATTTTTTCTTCGAATAAAAAGACAGAATCTTATATTTCTTATTTACTTTTGTAAAATTTCTGATTTTAATAGATTTAACTGTTTTGAAGAAAGTATAATTTTTAAGCAATGATTTAAGTTTAGCAATGATTTAGTAGAAAAATTACTTATGCTCATTTAAGCATGACCAGAGTTTTAGTTGCGAAGAGCGTTTTAGAGCGATTTAGAGAAGCGATAGAAGAGCGATTTAGTTCAAAGTATTAGTTACCCTCGCATTTAGCATGTAGGTGGATTCAGTTTGAATTTGTTGATGGCATCCATTGCAGTCACTGGTTTTAGAAACGGAGAGACTCGATGTCGATTGTGGTAATGCATGGGGAAACCATCTTTAATCCACAGTCAAACTGCCTAGTGGGAGTTTTCCGCGTTTTCTCCCATACGACACTAAAATTTGGAACACTTAACCTTAAAAATCCTATTGGAAGACAATATCTTTTCTTCATAACCCAAGGGATGAGCTGTTCGTATGTATTTATGTATTTTTACTAAGTATACCATATATATATATATATATATATGGCACCGAGCGGAAGAGTACCAGAAAAGTGGACCTGGAGATTCCGGTACAGTCCACCTATTAAAGAGATTTCCATGGAAGTACATGGAAAGGAACTCTATATCTTTTCATCTGCTACTAAAGCAATAAAATGAATCATATTGATCTTATAGCATACAAAAATAAGTCTGAAGTATCTGGTTTAAGACATAGACACAGAGTTTATAAATAAGTTGCTCTAATGCAGTTGGCAATACAGAGACAGCTAATCTTTATGCCATAAGCAAAGGCTGCACCGCTGTTACTCATTTAACATTACGCAAGGGTCTCATGTAGCTGGAAGATATGCTACGAACGCGAGTAACACTATACCCAAAAACACTATGATCCATCAACTATCCATCTATCCTCAAAAACGCTCTTCGATTTATTAGAACGGAATCTTCTGTTTAAAGTGGGTTCCGAACCACTACAGGCATCGATGTCAGCGCGGTATGACTAGATCGCGAAGTCTGTAGTACCGTACAGTTCATCTTTATGCCGTAAGAAAGGCCAGCACCGCTGTTATTCATTTAGCACTACTTAGAGGAGAGATGTAGATTGAAATATGCTACGGACGCGAGTAAGCCTACCTTTACAACGCTCTACTCTGTAGCGCTCTACTACGATTCTGGTTGGAGGGGAGTTAGACAGTTGACTCACTTCGTGGTTTCCTTTCAAACTGAGACAAATTTGTCTGTAATTGATTAGCAATAACTACGAGATCTCGTTTTCTCGTCTGGATTTGTCGATAGAGAGCAATCCTTGGCTAAATATGTATGCCCAATGGAAGCACTTTCAGGCCTACTTATTTATGGTGCTCATTTCCATATAGACACAGAAGTTTCTGGTTCCACTTTCCTTGTCGGTATCGAGCCCTCTAATTCCCGAAACCCAACACTTTTTTTATCAATGCCATGGCTGAAATCCAAACTCATCATCATCATCGTCAGTGACCATCGGCCTACTGGCAGATTTCGAGACTAGAGATGTTTTCTATTTACGGAGTCAAAGCCACGCCCAACGCTCTGCAGCCATATTAGACCTCTCCATACGGTTTAAAGTGGATTCTGAACCACTATTAACATCTATGGCACCGCCGAGACTCGAACCCTGTGGCACTGAACACCAGAGTGATAGTCACTCGGTCATCAGACCCCACTTTCTTAAATATTCTTCCTTTGTTTATGAGAATATCTATAGAAATCTGTCCTGTGCTATTAAATTGATACAAAAATAATTTTTTAATGTGTTTGTTTTTGTATATGCAGAAAATACTGCTGCCATCAGTCAAAAGTTTCTTTTAAATCTTCTATATCATTAAATATTTCCGTCCAAACTTATGTGTCCTTGTTGTGCCTCTGTAGCGAACGTTTTATAAAAGATTCTTCAGATTCGGCCAGACAGCCATTTATCAAGGAATTAAAAACTCCTCCTTCGGACACATTCGCTCTGGCAAATCCTTTCTAATTACTCCACACTCGGAAAATTAATTACTTCATTATTACTTGAAAAATTACACCCTATCGCCCGGTGCAGAGGGGTGAAAAAAAAAGGGCCAAGACGGGAAGGGAAAAAAAGAGGCTGGCCCTTTCGAGTTGGATCGCTGTCAAAATAATTTTGGAGAAGTGCCTCCGCAGCCGGTGTTGACAGTTTCGCATTTTAACGAGAGCCTTTTCTTGGCCTAACATTTCTAATTAGGTCCCGAAGTTAATCAATAGCTCTTCATCTGTGTCCCTTCTTTTCTGACGATAGATGGCGCTGCCTATCAGGTTGATATCGGGTCGTTTGTAAGCTGTTTTGAAACACTTTGGGTGATGCCATCGTATATACCTAAATAAGTAATGAAATTATATATTTTTAGTGGTTGTTTAATAGTAATTTTAGTGGTCAACGGGGATCTTGTTCCACTTGCGTATGGCACTAACAGCCCACAGAAAGGCAACGAAGGAAACTATGCCTCCATTTAAACTTTGCAAGATAGGGCCTGAATGGCCGAGTGGCTGTCGCGAGGTACCACAAGTTGCGGGTTCGAGTCCCGGCTGTGCCATTGTAGTGGTTCGGAATCCACTTTAAACCATAGGCCCTGGTCTAAAATGATCTTAGAGCTTTGCGGGGGTATTGTTATCTTCAAGCTACACGCACCTCCTGGGTAGTGCTAAGTGAATAAGGTCGGTGCAGCGTTGCGTTAAGACATCGAAGACAACTGTCTAAGTTGTCTTCGATGTCTTAAAACTGTTTGGCAGCTGGATTAGAAAAAAAAAAAAAATACTTTGCAAGACTTATCGGAGAAAACCTGGAAAATTCCTACTAGCTTGCATATTGATGCGAAACGCTTTATACTCAGTCACAATCGTCGTCGATTTTCCTCGGTTCTGTAGTTCTGGAACCCACCAGATTATTGGAATCAAAGATCTATTGTATGCTAGCAGTGCACTTTATCACTAAGTGGTGAGTCCAGCATTATGTATAGTTGAAAAGTTGTTGTTTCTAATGCAGCTGCCAATACAGAGACAGTTATCTTTATGCCATACGCAAGGCCTGTATCGCTGTTACTTATTTAGCACTATTCAGAAGGCACGTGTAGCATGAAGATAGGCTACGGACGCGAGAAACACTACTACTACAAATACTCTACGATTACATTAGACTATGACCAATGGTTTAAAGTGGATTACTAACTACTACAAAATCCTTGGCACCGCTGGAACTCGAAAACTTGCTCTGGTGTTGCTACCAGAGCGCTAGCCACTCGACCATGAGGTCCATAGCGCGTCGTTTGCCTAAATAAGTAATGAAATCATCGATGGGCTTCCTGTTCCACTTACGAAAGACACTAAAAGTCCACCAACAGGAAATGAGGGAAAAACATTCCTCCCCGGAAGCTTTGTATGACTTATGTTAGAAAACCTGGAAAATTCCTACCAGCCAGACTATTGATACGAAACGCTTTATTCTCATGATCATAATCATCACTAGTTCTTCACATTTCTGTAGAACTGGATCACGCCAGATGATTCGAACCTTTAAGATTTATTGCATGCTAATGGTGCACATTACTACCAAGTGGAGAGTCCAGCATTATGTTTATTTGAAAAGTATTGCAGAAACCCCTTTGAGTATTGAATTGAAGTACAAAGTTCGAAATTGATTAATAATCATAAGTTTAATAGTTTTGCCAATCTTGTTCATATTATTTTAAAGCGTGCATCATAAATTTACAAAAGTGTGATTAAAACACAATTTCATAAAAACAAAATTAAGCCATATTAAAATAAACTAAAAAGTATCCTGAACGTTAGAAGAAATACAAAGAAATTAACAAATTAGACAGCTTTTAATGTTTCAATAAATGAAAAACATTGAATATTAACGATGCTTTTCCTCTTAGAATCGATTTTATGCTGAGCTTAGAATTATACAATACTTGGTCATTATTAAAACCATCATTAAATCAACATGAAGCACAAATCAAATTAAAATCTAATAAAAAACTATTGTGAAACTTATTTTTTATGTCGAATAACGACCAGAATAATTTAATAAAGACTAGAAATTTGCATGATATTAAACAAATAATTCCTACTTAGTTGGGTCATTCTAAATCGGTAAAATATTTTTACAGCAACTACTAAATAATTCCATTTTAACCAAAGCAACCTATTTTAATAAAGGCATGATATGAGCATAGTATTAGGGAAAAGCGGGCATCCCTTTATGCTTACCATTAGATCTCGTAACGGACGGATGGTTGTCTATTAACCCGTTGTTGTATTTGTATGGTATTCCTGGAGGCAGTTAAAATTAATTGATTACTAAAATTATCCAATTAAGAACGGAGTTTCTTTTAGAAGATGAATGTGCCAAGAAAGTTTTTATTTAAGTTAGCAAGTATCTTCATCTTAAGTGTTCATTAACTTTTAAAATTCTCTTTGCTGATGGGTTTTTTTTTTTCTAAACTGTATCGTTACAGATGGAGTCAGTGATAGTTAACCCTTTTTAATGGAGTACCTCAAACGATCATGATGCTCGGGACTAATTACCGGGCAGCCTCATAAAATAATCATTTTCAGGAGCCGTAATTAACCATAAGAGTGACGTTCAGAGAGGGAAAGAAAAAATTTCTTTAAAGCGAAGTGGCCATAGCATCCTTGTTAGGAAGAGGAGATATTTATTTACATGAAGCCGTCACTTTAAATCTCCGGTAATTTCCATCCATCAGCTGAACTCATTTTTCAGAAAGTTGAGAAGTTATTGACGTCGTAGTCTTCTGGCAGCGTGCTAATTATTAAAGGATGGTTCAGAAAAAGATAGACATTTTCAATCTTAGAAACTACTCAATTAAGTCATAATATTTTAGTAAATATAGTGTGGTTTTTATAAAACAAGTTCTCCAGTGATTTTCAGTAGCCATAGCATCCTTCAGTAGCCATAGGAAGAGGAGATATTTATTTAGATGGAAGCCGCCACTTAAAATCCCTAAAAATTTTCACGCTATTGGTTTAATTACCACGGTATATTTACCACCAATAGTGTAATTACCACACTATATTTACCACTAATGGTGTAATTACCAATCTATATTTACTACAATAATATGATTCAATTATGCCGTCTCTACAAATAAAGATTTAAAAATTCGCATCTTTGTTGAGCCATCTTATAATAATTAGCACGCAGGCGGAGGACTACGATGACAACTGTCTGCAAAATGAGTTGAGCTGATGGTGGGAAGTTGTTGTTCCAGAACACTTTGGTTTATAAACCACATACATTTACTACAATATCATGGCTCAATTATCCATCAACTCGACTCATTTTACATAACGTGACAAGTTATTGTCATCGTAATCTTCTGCGAGAGTGCTCATTATTATAAGATGGTTCCACAAAAAATGGCCATTTTAAATTGTTATGTTTATTATTTTAGAGATTACTTAAGTGAATCATAATATTTCAGTAATTATAGTGTGGTAATTATATCATTAGTCGTAAATATATTGTGGATATTACAACAATAGTGTGGAAATCACTGGCGATTTTAAGTGACGGCTTCTCGTAAATAAATAACTCCTCTTCTTAACAAGAATGTTATTGCCACTGGAAATTACTGGAGAACTTGTTTTAGAAACCACACTATATTTACCATAGTATTATAAGTCATTTACAAAGTCTCTACAAATAATAATGATACGGATTTAAAAATGGCCATCTTTGTTGAACTACCTAATAATAATTAAGGTAGTTCAACAAAGCTGGCAGAAGACTATGATGACAATAACTTCTCAACTTTCTGCAATATGAGTGGAGTTGGTTGGTATTGAAATTACAGGACGATGGATTGATGGAATTTACTTGTTTTATAAACCATATTATATTTACTACAATATTATGACTCAACGATGCAATAGATCAACAAATCACAATCCTACAAATAGCAATGATAAGGATTTAAAAATGGCCAACTTATAATAATTCAGAATGCTGGCAAAAAAGCATAAGATGACAATAACTTCTACCAGAAGACTATACTTCTCAACTTTCTGCAAAATGAGTTAAGCTGATGGATGGAAATTATTAGAGACTTTTTGTTTTACATACCACACTACATTTACTACCATATCATTACTGAATTATGCAGTTCCTACAAATGACAATGATAGTGATTTTAGATATGACCATCCGTTTTTAATCATCTTCTTCTCTTCTTCTAATAAATGAAAGAAAGCTAGCAGAAGATTCTCAACTTTCTGCAAAAATGAATTGAACTGATGGATAAAAAATACCGAAGAACATGTTTTATGGACACACTATATTTATTACAATATTATGACTCAATTACATAGTCTCTGAATAATAATGATAAGAATTTCAAAATGGCCATTTTTGTTCAGCCATCTTATAATAATTAGCACTCTGCCAGAAGACTACGACGACAATAATTTCTCAACTTTCTATAAAATGAGTTGAGCTGATGGATGTAAATTACCGGAGATTTAAAGTGACGGCCTTTCATGCAAAATAAATATCTCCTCTTTCCTAACAAGGACGCTATGCCCACTTCACTTCAAAGAAATTTTCTTTCAATCTCTGACGTCAATTTTTAAGTGGTTAATTACCTCGAAAATGATTATTTTATGAGGCTGCTCCAGTAATTAGTCGGAATATCATGATGGTCGAGGTACTCCATTATTTTCTACAATATTCAATTATGTAAGCTCTACAAAAAATAATGACGAGAATTTATAAATGGCCATCTTTGTTGAAATATCTTATAATAATTAGACCGCTGGCAGAAGACTGCGATGACAATAATTTGTCAACTTTCTGAAAAATGAGTTGAGCTGACGGATAAATTGAGCCATGCTATTGTAGTAAATGTATGTGGTTTTTGTAAAACAAAGTGTTCTCGAACAACAACTTCCATTCATAAGTTCAACTCATTTTGCAGAAAGTTGTGAGTTATTATTATCGTAGTCATCTCCCAGCGTTCTACTTATTATAACATGGTTCAACAAAGATGGTCATTTTATAAATTCTTATCATTATTATATATATAGAGACTACGTAAAAGGAGTCATAATATTGCAATAAATATAGTGTGGCAAATTCACCATTAGTGTGGTAAACATAGTGGTAATTACACCATTTGGTAAATATAGTGTGGTAATTACACCAATAGTGTGAAAATTGTCAGGGATTTTAAATGGCGGCTTCATCTAAATAAATATCTCCTCTTCCTAACCAGGATGCTAGCCTACTGAAAATTGCCACTGGAGAACTTGTTTTGCAATAAATCATACTGTATTTACTACAATATTATGACTTAATTATGTAGTTTTTCTAAGGATTGAAAAATAGCCATCTTTGTCGAACCATCTTATAATAATTAGCACGCTGACAGAAGACTACGATGACAATAACGTCTCAACTTTTTCTGCAAAAATGAGTTGAGCTGATGGATGGAAATTACCGGACATTTAAAGTGACGGCTTCATGTAAATAAATATCTCCTCTTCCTAACAAGGATGCTATTGCCACTTAGCTTTAAAGAAATTTTTCTTTCCCCTCTCTGACGTCACTCTTTAAGTGGTTAATTACCGCTCCCTGAAATGATTATTTTATGAGGCTGCTCCGGTAATTAGTCCCGGAGCATCATGATCGTTTGGTACTCCATTAAAGGTTAACTATCACTCGCTTCCATCTATAACGATGCAGTTTAGAAAAAATTCCAGCAGCAACAGAGAGTTTTAAAAGTTAATGCACACTTAAGATGAAGATACTTGCTAACTTAAATAAAACTTTCTTGGCACGTTCGTCTCTCTCTAAAAGAAAACTCCGTTCTTAATTGGATAATTTTAGTAAACAATTAATTTTAAGTGCCTCAGGAATACCATAAATACAATAACGGGTTAATAGACAACCATCCGTCCGTTACGAGATCTAATGGTATGCATAAAAGATGCTATCTTTTCCATAAATTTATCTTATATCGTGCCTTTATTAAAATAGTGTACTTTGGTTAAAATGGAATTATTTATTTGATTTTTAAAAAAAAAAAAAATGTTTTACTGATTTAGAATGATTCAGCTAAGTAGGGAATTATTTTGTTTAATATCAAGCAGATTTCTAGTCATTATTAAATTATTCTGGTCGTTAACCGACATAAAGAAATAAGTTTCAGTAGCTTTGTATTAGATTTTAATTTGATTTGTTTCCCGTTAATTTAATGTTGTTTTTAATAATGATCAAAAGTATTACAGAATTTATGCTCATCGTAAAATAGATTCCAAGAGAAAAGCATCGTAAATATTCATTTTTGTTTATTTATTGAAACATTAAAAGCTGTTTAAAATTTGTCAGTTTTGTTTGAATTTCTTCAAAATAATAATGTTCAAGGAAACAGTTTAGGTTTAGTTTAATATGATTTGAAAAATCTTTTTTTTTTTTTTGTTCTTTGAAATGCCATTTTAATTAAACTTTTTTAAATTTATGATGCACGTTTCAAATAATATAGAAAAGATTGTTTACTGAAATCTATGTCCTTTTGTCAATGTAAAATAAAATATTCATTAATTTTTCAAAAATCTCTAAGTGCGAACTAATATGACAGCGTGTGTAATTTTCTCTCATCTATAGTTGGGCTGCGTCGATAGTTAGTCTGCCAATATGTCATTGTTAGGACCCCTGTACGTTGATAGTTATGCTGCAGTGATAGTTAGTCTACCTGTATTTCGAAAATTTGACTGCGCGATAATTAAGCTCTCCATATTTTTGATTGGTTAAGACTGCCTGTATAAGGATAGCTAGGCTATCTGCATGCCTATAGTTAGAGTGTATAGATAAATTGTAAATTTAATGTTAGGTTGCGTATACATCGATAGTTAGGTTTATCAATAGCTAGGCTACCTGCATGCCGAAATTTAGACTGCCTACATATCGATAGTTAAGCGGTGTATATGCTGATAATTATGCTTCATAAATAGTTAGTCTACTTGTATGCCGAAAGTTAGGCTGCATCAATAATTAAGTTGACAGTATATCGATTTTTAGATTACCTGTATCTCGATATGTTATGTCATATAGGTAATTAGGTTGCCTCTATGTCAAAGTTGATTTCGATAGTTAATATGTCTATAGTTAAGTTGCATATTTATAGATTTTGTAATGATGTCTATATGTCGATAGTATGCCGATAATTATGTTGCATCGATAATTAATTTTATGCTATGTTGAAATAATAGTTGATAGAATTTCTACAAAAATGAGTTGCGCTAATGAATGGACATTACTGGAGAATTTTTATAAGCCACACTATATTTACTCAATATTATGACTCATAATATTAGTCTCTACAATTAATAATAATAATATTTAAAAATGTTCATCTTTGTTAACCATCTTATAATAAGTAGCACGCTGGCAGAAGACTACGACGACAACAACTTCTCAACTTTCTGCAAAATGAGTTGAGCTGATGGATGGAAATTACCGGAGATTTTAAGTGACGGCTTCATGTAAATAATTATCCCCCTCTTCCTAAAAAGGATGCTATGGCCACTTCGCTTTAAAGTAATTTTTTTCCCCTCTGACGTCACTCTTCAAGTGGTTAATTACCGCTCCTGAAAATGATTATTTTATTAGGCTACTCCGGTAATTAGTCCCGGAGCATCATGATCGTGGAGGTACTTCATTAAAAACGTTAACTATCACTCGCTTCCATCTATAACGATACAGTTTAGAAAAAAAAACCCAGCTGCAAGAGAGAGTTTTAAAAGTTAATGCACACTCAAGATGAAGATACTTGCTAACTTAAATAAAACTTTCTTGGCACGTTCGTCTCTCTCAAAAGAAAACTCCGTTCTTAATTGGATAATTTTAGTAAACAATTAATTTTAAGTGCCTCCTGGAATACCATAAATACAATAACGGGTTAATAGACAACCTTCCGTCCGTTACGAGATCGAATGGTATGCATATAAAAGATTCCGTAATTTGGCTCATATCGAGCCTTTATTAAAAATAGGGTGCTTTGTTTGAAATGGAATTATTTAGTTGTTTGTGTAAAAAAAATAATGTTTTTACCGATTTAGAATGATTCAACTAAGTAGGAATTATTTCTTTAATATCATGTAAATTTCTGGTCGTTTATAAATTATTCTGTTCGTTATTCGACGTAAAAAATAAGTTTTACAGTAGTCTTGTATGAGATTTTAATTTGATTTGTGTTTCACGTTAATTTAATGTTGTTTTTAATAATGATCAAAAGTATCGCAGAATTTTAAGCTCATCATAAAATAGGTTCTAAGGGAAAAACAGCGTAAATATTCAATTTTTATTTATTTATTAGTATTAAAAGATGTTTAATTTGCTTAATTTCTTTGAATTTCTTCAGAACAATAACGTTCAGGAAATAGTTTTGTTTAGTTTAATATAGTTAGATTCTTTTCTTCTGTTCGTTTGAAATTCTGTTTTAATGTAACTTTTGTAAATTTATGATGTATGATTACAAAATAATACG
Source organism: Caerostris extrusa (assembly GCA_021605095.1). Taxonomy (NCBI): domain Eukaryota; kingdom Metazoa; phylum Arthropoda; class Arachnida; order Araneae; family Araneidae; genus Caerostris; species Caerostris extrusa. The sequence continues at coordinate 50,607 of BPLR01006305.1, forward strand.
AACAAGATTGCCAAATTATCAAAATACTCTGTTATTATTTCAATGTTGTATAAAATATTGCATTCATTTTTAGAAAACTCTTAGGCTGTCACTATGTCGATAGTTCGGCTTCCTATTTGTCGAAAGTAAGGCTGTATCGATAATTAGGCTGCAGGCATGTTGATTGGTTAAACTGCTACTATGTCGACAGCTACACCTGTATGTTGTATGTTGATAGTTGGGGTCCATCGATAAATAGTGAGTCGATAGTTAGGCGATCTATGTATCGATAAATATAAATAGATAGTTAGATTGCTCGTATATCGATAGGTAGGTGATCTAAATGTCGATAGGATACCTGTAGGCCGAAAGTTAGGCTGCATCAATAATTAGACTGCCAGTATTCCAATGATTTATATCAATATGTCGATATGCTGCCTAGATGATTAGGCTGCCTCCAGTATGTTGATAGTTGAGGTGCTTTTTATCGATTGTAATCTTACCTATATGTCCATAGTTAGGGCGACCTGCATGCCGATAGTTATGCTGCATTGATAGTTACTTTATCTGTATGTCAAAAATTAGACTGCGTCAATAATTAAGCTCCCAATTCTTCGATTGTAGACTGCCAGTATGTCGATAGTTAGGCTATCTGTATGTCTATAGTTAGGATGTATTGATAAATTGCGTCTATAGTTAGGCTATCTGTATGTCTATAGTTAGGATGTATCGATAAATTGTGTCTATAGTTAGGCTACTTATATACACTCAAGAACCAAAACATTATGACCACCAAACAGTATGACCACCTGTCAATAACGAGTTGGCCCACCTTTGGCGCGCAACACAGCTTCAACCCGCCTTGGCATGGATGCCACAAGTCCTTGGTAGAAGGCCGGAGACAGATTGTACCAGATGTTAAAGCAACGTTCACGCAAATCCGAGATATTGCGAATTGGTGGTCTTTGAACTCTGAGCTGCCGTCCCAGGACATCCCAAATGTGTTCTATCGAATTGATATCCGGTGAGCTAGGCGGCCAGGACATTAACTGGAATTCAGCATCATGTTCCTGGAACCACTCCAACACAATTTTAGCCTTGTGACAAGGGGCGTTGTCCTGTTGGAACATTCCATTTCCAGCTGGAAAAACAGAGGTCATGTAAGAGTGCAATTGGTCCGCAATGTCAGATACCCTTAGCATTCATGGTCTGCTCTACCACAACCACGGGTCCCAGAGACAGCCAAGAGAACGTCCCCCAAAGCATAATACCGCCACAACATGCCTGTGTATAACCTACTGTACATTGAGGGGTGCAACTGTTCGCCTGGAAGACGGCGTATCTGACGCGGCCATCGGCGTGATGAACGACAAACCGTGATTCATCTGACCAGGCAACTCTCTCCCACTGATCCATGGACCAGTCACGATGTTCCCGGGCCCAGCGCAGGCGTAGTTGGTGATGACGCTTGGTCAGCAAAGGCACAAGCGTGGGATTTGCTGCGTAGATTCATATCCAACAGTATGCGCTGAACAGTGTGCTCCGATACTATTCTACTTGGCCCTGCATTGTATTGGGCTGTCAGCTGAGCCACTGTCTGGCTCCGGTTTTGATTCACCATGCGAGACAGTCACCGACGACCTTTTTTTCTTTGATAGCGTGTGGACGTCCAACACCATGTCGTCTACTGCTGGTTTCACCTTCATTCATCCCCTTTGCATAAATACTAACAACTATAGATCGCGAACAACCCACGAGCCGTGCAGTTTCGGAAATACTTGTTCCGAGCCTTCGAGCCATTACAATCTGCCCTCTATCAAAGTCGCTTAGATCCGCAGCCTTTCCCATCACACAGAAGTAAGTGAGAGAATGATTCTTCAAACTCTCCGGCAGCAGTTAAATACCACTTCCACCTGATAACGTGCCTTCCACGTCATCCAGGCGAGTACATTGCAAAAATGTAGGGGTGGTCATAATGTCTTGGCTCTTGAGTGTATATTGATAGTTATGCAGTCTATATGTCGATAGTTAGAGTGAATCAATAAATAGTATGCTGATAGGCTGCCTATATATGGATAGTTAGTGGTCTATATGTTGATAGTTATGCTGCATCAATAGTTAGGCGATCTGTATGCCGAATGTTAGGCTGCATCAATAAGTGAGGGCTAAGTTAAGTTGCCAGTATACTGACGGTTAGATTACCTGTATGTTGATAGTTGTGTCATATAGGTAATTAGACTGCCTCTATGTCCATAGTTAGTTTCGATAGTTAGTATGCCGATAATTACGCAATCTGTATGTCGATACTTATGCTGCCTGTATGTCGATAATTACGCTGTCTGTATGTCGATAGTTAAGCTGTATTTTTATCGACTGCCATGCTGCCTATATGTCGATATTTAGAAACCTGTATTCCGATAATTATGCTGCATTGATAAATAAGTTTCCAGTATGTTGAAATAATAGTTGATAGACTTTCTACAAAACGAGTTGAGCTGATGGATGGACATTACTGGATAATTTATTTTATAAACCACACTATTTTATTTACTACAATATTATGGCTCAATACCGTGATCTCTACAAATAGTAGTGATAAGGATTTAAAAACGGCCATCTTTGTTGAGCCATCTTATAATAATTAGCACGCTGGCAGAAGACTACGATGAAAACAACTTCTCAACTTTCTGCAAAATGAGTTCAGCTGATGGATGAATATTACTCGGAGATTTAAAGTGACGGCTTCATGTAAATAAATATCTCCCTCTTTCTAACAAGGATGCTATGGCCACTTCGCTATTTAAAGAAATTTTTCTTTCCTTTCTGACGTCACTCTTTAAGTGGTTAATTACCGCTCCTGAAAATGATTATTTTATGAGGCTGCTACGGTAATTAGGCGGAACATCATGATCGTCGAGGTACTCCATTAAAAGGTTAACTATCACTCGCTTCCATCTATAACGATACAGTTTAGAAAAAAACCCCAGCAGCAAGTTATTTTTAAAAGTTAATGCGCACTTAAGATGAAGATAGTTGCTAACTTAAATAAAACTTTCTTGGCACGTTCGCCATGCTCTCTAAAAGAAAACTCCGTTCTTAATTGGATAATTTTGTAAACAATTAATTTTAAGTGCCTCCAGGAATACCATGAAATACAATAACGGGTTAATAGACAACCATCCGTCCGTTACGAGATCGAATGGTATGCATATAAAAAAAGATTTTATAATTTGGCTCATATCGTGCCTTTATTAAAAAACACTGCTGTCTGGTTAAAATGAAATTATTTAGTTGTTTGTGTAAAATAAAAAATGTTTTACAAATTTGGAATGATTCAACTAAGTAGGAATTATTTGTTTAATATCATGCAAATTCTAGTCATTATTAAATTATTCTGTTCGTTATTCGTAATAAGTTTCACAGTAGTTTTGCATTAGATTTTAATAGGATTTGGGTTCATATTATTTAATGTTGTTTTTAATAATGATCAGAAGTCCAACGAGTTCATATTATTTAATGTTGTTTTAAATAATGTTCAGTAAAAAATTCTGGCGGCTCATCATAAAATAGATTCTAAGAGAAAAACATGTAAATATTCAATTTTTATTTATTTATTGAAACATTAAAAGCATTGTCTTAATTTATTTGATTTCTTTGCATTTCTTCAAAATAGTAACTTTCAGGAAACAGTTAAGTTTAGTTTAATATGGTTCCAATAATGCTACGTAAATTCTGTTTTTATTTAAACTTTTAAGTCAGTCAATGAATATTTAAAATAATCTCAAAAGATTAGCGAACTATTAAAATACTCTGTTATTATTTTAATGGTATATAAAACATAATAATATGAGTCGGTTAATAATAATAATAGGATAATAATATGATATAATAATATGAATTAATATGATGGAGTGTGTAATCCTTCTCACATACGCATGCAATAGTTAGATTTCTGAATTGATAGCAGGCTGTTACAGTTGCCGATTGATAGACACCTGTATGTCGATAGTTATTTTGCATTGTGAGTCGATCTACCCATTCGAAATTAAACTCCCGTCGATAAATAAGTTCCAAATATTTCAACGATTGTCCAGACTGCCTTTGTATGTCGATAGGTTAGGCTATTTGCATGTCTACAGTTAGAGTTATAAATTATTGTAAGTCGATAGTTTGACTGTTTATACGTCGGTAATAGTTACGCAGTCTATTGTCGATAGTTATGCTTTATCAATAGTTAAGCTACCTGTATGCTGAAAGATAGATTGTCTCATATTAGTAGTTAGGATGTCCATATGCTGATAGTTATGCTGCATATATAGTTAGCTACTTGTATGCCGAAAGTTACGCTGCATCAATAATTAAGTTGATCAGTAAATCGATGATTAGATTACCTGTATGCCGATATGTTATGCCAAATAGGTAATTTATTACACACGAAATCCATAGTTTTTATCCATTTAGTTGTCGATAATCAAAAGTCTGCCTTATGTCGTTAAAAATGCTATATCGCCTGCAATGTTGCCTATATGTCGATAGTTGCGAACATGCCGTCATAATTATATACATCGATAATTCTTTTCCGATATGTTGAAATAATAGTTGATAGAATTTCCAAAAATGAGTAGAGCCATGATGAGTGGACATTAATGGAATTTGTTTTATAAACCTACACTATATTTTTACCACAATATTATGACTTAAATTACGCTGTCTCTATAAATAATAATGATAAGGATTTAAAAATGGCCATCTTTGTTGAGCCATCTTATAATAATTAGCACGTTGGCAGAAGACTACGATGAAAATAACTTCTCAACTTTCTGCAAAATGAGTTGAGCTGATGGATGGAAATTACTGGAGATTTAAAGTGACGGCTTCATGTAAATAAATATCTCCTCTTCCTAACAAGGATGCTATGGCCACTTGGCTTTAAAGAAATTTTTCTTTCCCTCTCTGACGTCACTCTTTAAGTGGTTAATTACCGCTCCCGAAAATGATTATTTTATGAGGCTGCTCCGGTAATTAGTTCCATCTTGATCGTCGAGGTACTCCATTAAAAAGGTTAACTATCACTCGCTTCCATCTATAAGATACAGTTTAGAAAAAAAAAACTCCAGCAGCAAGAGAGTTTTAAAAGTTAATGCACACTTAAGATGAAGATACTTGCTAACTTAAATAAAAAACTTTCTTGGCACGTTCGTTTCTCTCTAAAAGAAAACTCCTTTCTTAATTGGATAATTTTAGTAAACAATTAATTTTAAGTGCCTCCAGGAATACCAAAAATACAATAACGGGTTCATAGACAACCATCCGTCCGGTTACGAGATCTAATGGTAAGCATAAAAGACGCTATCTTTTCCATAATTTATTCATATCGTGCCTTTATTAAAATAGGGTTATTTGGTTAAAATGGAATTATTTAGTTGTTTGTGTAAAAAAAAAAATGTTTTACCGATTTAGAATGATTCAACTAAATAGAAATTATTTTTTAATATCATTGCAAATTCTAGTCATTATTAAATTTTCTGGTCATTATATTCGATATAAAAAATAAGTTTCACAGTAGTTTTGTATTAGATTTTAATTTGATTTGTGTTTCAATAATTACCTAATGTTGTTTTTAATAATAATCAAAGTATTGCAGAGTTCTAAGCTCATCATAAAAAATAGAATGTAAAGAGAAAAGCATCGTAAATATTAATTTATATTTTTTTATTGGAACATTAAAACGATGTTAATTTGTTTGTTTTGGTTGCATAATAATCTTTCTTCTGTTCTTTTTGAAATTCAAATTTAATCAAACTTTTGGAAATTTATGATGCAAGTTTAAAAATAATAACAGAAGATCGTTAAACTGTTCAAATATTCTATTATTATTTCCATGTACATTCATTTTCAGAAATCTATAACGAAGTATTGTGACAACGTGTATAATCCTTCTCGCACCTATAATTAGGTTGCCGGCATGGATAGTTAGGTTGTCAATATGTCGACAGTTAGGCGATCTGTATGTTGAAAGTTAGGCTGCAGGTATATCGATTGGTTAGATTACTTGTAAGCTATAGTTAGGCACGATTATCCATTGCTGCCTCTACGGCCATACTTAGTTTCGATAGTTGGTGGTCGATAATCACGTTGTCTGTATATCAATACTCAGGCTGCATTTTTTATCGGCTGCAATGCTGCCTATATGTCGATAGTTAAGCGATCTATATCCCAATAATTGTGCTGCATCCATAATTAGGTTTTCAGTATACTGAAATAATAATTGATAGCCTTTCTACAAAAAAGTTGAGCGAAGAATGGACATTTTGAAGGAATTTGTTTTATAAACCACACTATATTTACCACAATATTATGAGTCAAATACGTAATCTCTATAAATAATAACGATAAGGATTTTCAAAATGGCCATCTTTGTTGTACCATCTTATAATAATTAGCACGCCGGCAGCAGACTACGATGAAAATAACTTCTCACCTTTCTGCAAAATGAGTTGAGCTGATGGATTGAAATTACTGGAGATTTAAAGTGACGGCTTCATGTAAATAAATATCTACTCTCCTAACAAGGATGCTATGGCCACTTCGCTTTAAAGAAATTTTTCTTTGCCATCTCTGACGTCACTCTTTAAGTGGTTAATTACCGCTCCCGAAAATGATTATTTTATGAGGCTGCTCCGGTAATTAGTCCCGGAGCATCATGATCGTCGAGGTACTCCATTAAAAGGTTAACTGTCACTCGCTTCCATCTATAACGATACAGTTTAGAAAAAAAAAAAACTGCAGCAGCAAGAGAGAGTTTTAAAAGTTAATGCACACTTAAGATGAAGATACTTGCTAACTTAAATAAAACTTTCTTGTCACGTTCGTCTCTCTCTAAAAGAAAACTCCGTTATTAATTGGATAATTTTAGTAAACAATTAATTTTAAGTGCCTCCAGAAATACCATAAATACAATAACGGGTTAATAGACAACCATCCGTCCATTGCGAGATCTAATGGTAAGCATAAAAGAAGCTATCTTTTCCATAATTTGCTCATATCGTGCCTTTGTTAAAATACTGTGGTCTGGTTAAAATGAAATTATGTAATTGTTTGTAAAAAAAAAAAATGTTTTACCAATTTAGAATGATTCAACTAAGTAGGAATTATTTGTTTAATATCATGCAAATTCCTAGTCATTATTAAATTTTTCTGGTCGTTATTCGTAATAAGTTTCACAGTAGTTTTGTATTTGATTTTAATTGGATTTGGGCTTCATATTATTTAATGTTGTTTTTAATTTAAAGTTGTTATTTATTGTTATCTTTAATGATCAGAAGTATTACAGTTTCATATTATTTAATGTTGTTTTTAATAATGATCAGAAGTATTACAGCTTCATATTATTTAATGTTTTTTTTTTTTTAATAATGATCAAAAGTATTACAGAATTCTAAGCTCATCATAAAATAGATTCTAAGAGAAAAGCATCGTAAATATTCAATTTTTATTTATTTATTGAAACATTAAAAGCTGCTTAATTTATTTGATTTCTTTGCATTTCTTCAAAACAGTAACTTTCAGGAAACAGTTTAGTTTAGTTTAATATGGTTAGAATAATCTGAAATTCTGTTTTATTTAAACTTTTGAAAATTTATGATGCACGTTTAAAAATAATACGAAGAAGATTGCCGAACTATTAAAATACTCTGTTATTATTTTAATACACATGTCCATAAATTAAGGATAATGAAGTTCAGGCAAAGAAAGAGACAGAAGCAAAACAAATTTGACTTATTTGTCAAGTCTATTTATTAAACAAAAGGTAAAGAGCAAAAAAAATGCTATATGTTTGACATAATTAATAAAAATTGCGATTTTTATTCCCTGGAGCAAATTTTAAAAAGAACCTATTTAGAAAAAACAATATAATATGGTTAGTATGATGGTTAATATGGAGTATGTCTCCCGGACGATGCAATACAGGCCTTACAACGCCTAGGCATGCTGAGTATCAAATTATCAATCTGATCTTGGGGAATATTAGACGATTCATCAAGCAATGCCCTCCGAAGTTCCGGTTGACAGGTGGGAGGGGGCAATTCGTCGGCCAAGCATATCCCACACATGCTCTATTGGATTCAAGTCCGGTGAGTATGCTGGCCAATCCATACGGGTGATATCCTCCAATTGAAGGCATTCGTCTACAATGTTTGCACGGTGAGGACGGGCGTTGTCATCCATAAAAAGAAATTCAGCACCCATGGTGCCCCGAAACAAACGTACAGTGTTGTTCCAGAATGACATCCCGATAGATGTGGCCGGTCATCGTTACACTCTGAACATGCAGGTCAGTTCTGGAACCAAAAATAATTCCTCCCCAAACGAGCCATCCTGCACCACCGTAACGGTGTCGTTCAATGGTATTCTCTTGGTGGTAACGGGTACCTGGCGCTCTACATATGAAAGTCCAGCGAGAATCAGACTGCAAACTAAACCTGTACTTGTCGGAAAACATCACACAAGACCACTGTTGCGGTGTCCACAATGCATGCTCTCTTCTCCAGGTTAATCGCAGGCGACAGTGAGTTGCGGTAAGTGGAACACATCTGACAGGCCTACGAGCATATAGACCAATGTGTCCTAAGCGTCTGTACACGGTCTGCCTTGAAACTGTCGTACCGGTAGCTGAAGAGAGCTGACGAGACAGGTCTGATGCTGTGCTCCGTCTGTTTCTTTTGGCAGTAACTGCTAAATACCGGTCCTCATTCGGCATTGTAATTCGGGGGCGACCTGTGCTGTAACATCTACTCACATTACCATCATCTTGGAATCGTTGCCAAAGCCTGGAGATGACACTCTGGGCGATTCCAAGTTCCTCGGATACTTCCAGCTGGGTACGTCCGCATTCCAGTCGTCCGATAATTCTACCACGTAAAAAAATCATCCAAATGCTTCCTTTGGGCCAATAACTATGCGGTTATTGCCCTGAAAGGCTTTTAAAGCGCTTGTGAACAATTTTACTTCTTTGCCACAATTCCTTATATACCCCTCTCTTACACTCTCGTCATTGTGACGTACTATCCGCGACATCTGGTGGTTTCCTGTAATTTGCATATTCTTCTGCAAGATGTGTGTGATAATTCTACAGGTGAAATTTTTATTTTAGAGATCAATTTCTGTGTGATTCTGAATTATCCTTAATTTATGTACATAAAATATTGCATTCTTTTTCAGAAAACTCTATGGAAACTATGATGGCGTTTGTAATCCTTATCGCAGCAATAGTTAGATTTCCTGAATTGATAGCAGGCTGTTAAATTGTCGATTGATAGGACGCCTGTATGTCGATAGTTATGCTGCATTGGTAGTTAGTCTACCTGTATATCGAAAATTAAACTCCGTCGATAAATAAGTTCCCAATATTTCGATTGATTAGACTGGCAGTATGTCGATAGTTAGGCTATCTGCATGTCTAGTTAGAGTGTATAAATGAATTGTAAGTCGATAGCTAGACTGGTTATACGCAGATAGTTACGCAGTCTATATGTCGATAGTTATGCTTTATCAATAGTTAGGCTACCTGTATGCTGAAAGTTAGATTGCCTACGTATTAGTAGTTAGGAGGTCCATATGCTGATAGTTATGCTGCATATATAGTTAGGCTTCTTGTATGCCGAAAGTTACGCTGCATCAATAATTAAGTTGACAGTAAATCGATGATTAGATTACCTGTATGCCGATATGTTATGCCATATAGGTAATTAGATTGCCTCTATGTCCATAGTTAGTTTCGAACGTTAGTATGTCGATAATCACGCTGCCTGTATGTCGTTAGTTAAGTTGCATTTTTATCTCCTGCAATGTTACCTATATGTCGATAGTTAAGCGATATGTATGCCGATAATTATGCTGCATCGATAATTAATTTTCCGATAAGTTGAAATAATAGTTGATAGAATTTCTACAACATGAATTGAGCTGATGAATGGACATTAATGGAAAATTTGTATTATAAACCACACTATATTTATCACAATATTATGACTCAATTGCGTAGTCTCTTCAAACTATAATGATAAGGATTTAAAAATGGCCATCGTTGTTGAGCCATCTTATAATAATTAGCACGCTGGCAGAAGACTACGATGAAAACAACTTCTCAACTTTCTGCAAAATTTGTTGAGCTGATGGATGGAAATTACTGGAGTTTTAAAGTGACGGCTTCATGTAAATAAATATCTCCTCTTCCTAACAAGGATGCTATGGCCACTTCGCTTTAAAGAAATTTTTCTTTCCCTCTCTGACGTCACTCTTTAAGTGGTTAATTACCGCTCCCGAAAATGATTATTTTATGAGGCTGCTCCGGTAATTAGTCCCGGAGCATCATGATCGTTCGAGGTACTCCATTAAAAATGTTAACTATCACTCGCTTCCATCTATAACGATACAGTTTAGAAAAAAATCCCAGCAGCAAGAGAGTTTTAAAAGTTAATGCACACTTAAGATGAAGATACTTGCTAACTTAAATAAAACTTTCGTGGCACGTCCGTCTCTCTCTAAAAGAAAATTCCTTTCTCAATTGTATAATTTTAGTAAACAATTAATTTTAAGTGCCTCCAGGAATATCATAAATACAGTAATGGGTTAATAGACAACCATCCGTTCGTTACGAGATCTAATGGTAAGCATAAAAGATGCTATCTTTTCCATAATTTGCTCATATCGTGCCTTTATTAAAATAGGGTGCTTTGGTTGAAATGGAATTATTTAGTTGCTGTTGTAAAAAAAAAAATGTTTTACTGATTTAGAATGATTCAACTAAATGGGAATTGTTTGTTTAATATCATGCAAATTTCAAGTCATTATTAAATTATTTTGATCGTTAACCGACATAAAAAATAAGTTTCACAATAGTTTTGTATGAGGTTTTAGTTTGATTTGTGTTTCACGTTAATTTAATGTTGTTTTTAATAATGGCCAGAAATATAGTGACGGCTTATTATTTATTCTAATCTCTGCATAAAATAAATTCTAAGATAAAAGCATCGTAAATATTCAACTTTTTTATTTATTGAAACATTGAAAAGTTGCTTAATTTACTTGATTTCTTTGTATTTCTATAAAAACATTAATGTTCAGAAAACAGTTAAGCTTAGTTTAATATCTTTAGAATAATCTTTCCCGTGTTCTTTTGAAGTTCTGTTTTAATCAAACTTTCGTAAACTTATGATACTCGTTTACAAAATAATACTAACAAGATTGTCAAACTATTCAAATACTCTGCCATTATTTAAATTGTTTATGTAATACTTCTCGCGCTTATAGTAAGGCTGCCTGCATCGATAGTTAGATGCAGAAACAGTTTAGTTTGATTTAATGTGGTTAGAATAATCTTTCTTCTGTTCTTATGAAATTCTGTTTTAATCCAACTTTCATGTAAACTTGTGATAATCTTTTACAAAACAATATGAACAAGATTATCAAACTACTCATATACTATGTCATTATATCAATACAATATACAATATAACATTTATTTTCAGAAAACTCTAGCGATGTAGCATGACAGAGTATGCAATCATTCTCTCACCTATAGTCAGACTGTCTGTATCGATAGTTAGGCTATCTATATGTAAATAGTTAGGAGCTCTGCATGTCGATAGTTATGCTGAAACGATAGTTAGACTACCTTTTTGTTGAAAGTTAGGCTGCATCGATAATTAATCTCCTAATACGTCGATTTTTTAGACTGCCACTATGCCGATAGTTAGAGTACATCAAAAAATAGTAAGTCGATAGTTAAGCTGCCGATATATATCAATAGTTACCGGTCTATACATTGTTAGTTATGCTGCGTCATCTGGGCCTGAATGGCTGAGTGGCTAGCGCTTTGGTGCTCAGTACCACATGTTTCGGAGTCCTGGCGGTATCATGGGTGTTTGTAGTGGTTCGGAATCCAATTTAAACTGTCGGTCCTGGTCTAACATGATCGTACAACGTTGCAGAGGTTTTGTTACTCCATGTCCATAGCTTATCTTCAAGTTACACACACCTCCTGCGTAATGCTAAGTGAGTAACGTTGGTGCAGCACTTGCCTTAAGACATGGAAGACAACTATCTAATTGTTTGCCAACTGAATTAACACAAAAATAGCTTCATTATCTAACAATAATTAGCACGCTGGCAGAAGACTATGATAACAATAACTTCTCAACTTTCTGCAAAATGAGTTGATCTGATAATTGGACATTACTGGAGAACTTTTTATTTTATAAGCCACATCATTTAAAGTGACGGCTTCATGTAAGTAAATATCTCCTCTTCCTAACAAGGATGCTATGGCCACTTCGCTTTAAAGAAATTTTTCTTTCCCTCTCTGACGTCACTCTTTAAGTGGTTAATTACCGCTCCCGAAAATGATTATTTTATGAGGCTGCTCCGGTAATTAGTCCTGGAGCATCACGATTGTCGAGGTACTCCATTAAAAAGGTTAACTATCACTCGCTTACATCTATAACGATACAGTTTAGGAAAAAAAAACCCCAGCAGCAAGAGAGAGTTTTAAAAGTTAATGCACACTTAAGATGAAGATACTTGCTAACTTAAATAAAACTTTCTTGGCACGTTCGTCTCTCTCTAAAAGAAAACTCCGTTCTTAATTGGATATTTTTAGTAAACAATTAGTTTTAAGTGCCTCCAGGAATACCATAAATACAATAACGTGTTAATAGACAACCTTCCGTCCTTTACGAGATCTAATGGTAAGCATAAAAGACGCTATCCTTTCCATAATTTGCTCATATCGTGCCTTTATTAAAATAGGGTGCTTTGGTTAAAATGGAATTATTTAGTTGTTTGTGTAAAAAAAAAAAATGTTTTACCAATTTAGAACGATTCAACTAATTAGGAATTATTTGTTTGATATCATGCAAATTTCTAGTCATTATTAAATTATTCTGATCGTTATACGATGTAAAAATTAATTTTCACAGTAGTTTTTGCATTAGATTTTAATTTGATTTGTGCTTCATGTTAATTTAATGCTATTTTTAATAATGACTAGAAGTATCGCAGAATTCTAAGCTCTGCATAAAGCATAATCTAAGAGAAAAGGCACATAAATATTCAATTTTTATTTATTCATTGAAATATTAAAAGCTGCTTAATTTATTTGATTTCTTCGCATTTCTTCAAAATAATAATATTCAGTTTTGTTTAGTTTAATATGGTTAGAATAACCTTTTTTTCTGTTCTCTTGAAATTCTGTTTGATCAAACTTTGTAAACTTATGATGCTTGTTTACAAAAATAATATGAACAAGATTGTGAAACTATTCAAATACTCTATGCTATTATTTCGATGTTATATAACATATTATGTTGATTTTCAGAAAACTCTAGCGAAGTAATATAGCAGCATGTGTAATCTTTCTCTCACCTATAGTTAGTCTGCCAGCATCGATAGTTATCTATCTATCTGTCGATAGTCAGACATCATGTATGGCGATAGTTATGCTGCATCGATGGTTAGATTACCTGTATGTTGAAAATTTGGCTGTATCGATAATTAGGCTGTCGGTAGGAAGATTGGGTAGATTACCACTATGTCGATTGTTGTGCTGCATATTATCGATAGTTAGGCTACATGTATGTCGATAGTTAAGCTGCATATATATATCGATCCAGTACATGATAAATAGTAAGTAGATAGTTAGGGTGCCCGTATATCGATAGTTAGGCTGTCTATATGTCGATAGTTTGGCTAACTGTATCTATACGCCGGAAGTTATATTGTCTACATGTCGATAGATTCAAAGCAACATAACCGTTCCTAGCACTATAATCGTGGTTACACCTATGCAACCATGTTTCCTCTCACGCACTGCAAGAAATCGTTAGTTGACATTGAGACACTCACCCGAGAAGACGCACTGCGCAGGTGGCACTGAATTGCAAACTCTCATCCCGAGAGTTAGAAGTACAATCCTGCCATTAATCTCTAATTGAATGTTCTTGAAATGTACATGCTGTGTGTTAAATATTGTTTATCTTTAATTGTAATTGTGGTACTTGTGCGCGTCGAAATAAAACTGTGTGTTCTTAAACTTGTGATTCGACTCGACCACACCCAGATCCAGTTGCGCAGACAAATAGACGACACACACTACAGCACTGGTTAGCATTAGTTCGTTGGCTTGAAAGTAAATTTTTATTCTGTACATATTAAAGCAAATACAAAATTTTAACCTTTAGCTAACTATTAAGTATCTTTCTTGTTGTAAAATTAAAAATTTTTTTACTAAATATATTTTTATTAGTAAATCAATTTTTATAAAGATAAGGGTTAACTAAGCATTATTTTTGTAGATCGAAAAAAATTACCTTACTTGTATAATAACGTTAATTGCAAAAGCAACAAGGGAACTGATTACTCTTTGGAAATCGCCGCCGAAATAGGAGGATGACATTATCAGGTGTACACAGATTCATTTCTTGTTCCATAACACGGGGGCATCCATCCGTTAAAGGACCTTACAAATACTTCCTTTCTGTAATTGGATCGGAATGACATTCGGCATTTGAGGTTGATGGTCGACAGAGCGGTGTTCGTCTTCAACGCGTTCTCTGCCTTCTTTGAACTGTTTATACAACTTGAAAACATTTATTGCCGATATGGTTTGCTCACCGAATGCCTTCTGTAACATTCTATAAGTTTCATAACACGAATATTCATTCCGCAAACAAAGTTTAATGCAAGTTCTTTACTCAATTAATTCAGACATTACAAAAATCGCCGGAATCAGTTTTAGCGTCTCACAAAGCCAAGCGTAACTTTAACACTAATGAATATTTTGAAGTCAAATTTCACTCAGATGTCAAGGATAGTGCCAGCAAACTAAAAAAGAAAAAAAGTGAAATTCCATGTGCCCCGAGAATTTTAAATTGAAAATTGGTTTTACATTTTAAGGCACAGTAGCATGGAAGCGGATTCTAAATTTTAGCCTTTAGTATATTTGTTGTTGTAAAATTAAAAATTTTCTTCTAAATATATTTTCATTAATAAATAAATAAATTTTTATAAAGATTAGAGTTAGATAGGTATTATTCTAGTAGATCAAAAAAAAAAATTGTCTTACTTGTATAATAACGTTAATTACGAAAGCAACAAGGGAACTGATTACTCTTTGGAAATGGCCGCCGAAATAGGAGGAAGACATTATCAGGTGTACACAGATTCGTTTCTTGTTCCATAAACACGGGGCATTCATCCGTTAAAGGACCTTACAAATGCTTCCCTTCTGTAATTGGATCGGAATGAGCCAATAGAAACAAAGAGAAGGGGATGAATAGGCCCCACTTTCGCTCTGTAGGGGAGGGCCCAGTGAAAGCTTTCGGCCCCACACAAGAACTTCTCTCGTTAGCGCCGGGTCCACAGTTTGCTGTGGTACAACAGACACACGCAGAAAAGATCCAGGGTTTGAGAAGGGACTTTGACGAGGATGGATGGACAATTAAGAGTGAAGGGGATGAGTCTTCCGTTATGCAGAAAAGAACCAGATGAAAAGGAAGTTGTTTTTGTGTTTAAAAAACCCAAATCTTTATTTATGTTTTGGAACAATGGTACCTATATTGGAGCTAAAAAGTTAGTCAAAGTTAGTATGATGCCACTTTGTGACGTTCATGATAGTTATAATAACTTTATAAAAGGAAATATACTGGATCACGTGTAAATTGAAACCAAATATAATTTATGTATATGTATATAAATTATATACTAACCGTTAAATATACATATATATGTATATTTAAGATGTAGTGTTACTCGCATCCATAGCTAAATGAGTAACAATGGTGCATCGCTTGTTTATGGCATGAAGATTAACTGTGTCTGTATTGCCGACTGCATTAGAACCACAACATAATACACTGAAGTGACAAAGTCATCGTATACCTCTTAATATCGTGTCGGCCCTCCATTCGCCCGGCGAAGTGCAGCAACTCGACGTGGCATGGACTCAACAAGTCGTTGGAAGTCTTCTGCAGGAATATTGAGCCATGCTGTCTCGATAGACGTCCATAATTGTGAAAGCGTTGATGGTGCAGGATTTTGGCCACGAACAGACCTCTCGATGATGTCCCATAAATGCTCGATGGGATTCATGTCGGGCGATCTCGGTGGCCAGATCATTCGTTGGAATTGTCCAGAATGTTCTTCAAACCAATCGCGAACAGTGACATGGCGCATTGTCATCCACAAAATCCCATCGTTGTTTGGGTATACAGTTCCATGAATGGCTGCAAGTGATTTCCAAGTAGTTGAACATAAGCATTTCCAGTCAATGTTCGGTCCAGTCGCACCAGAGACCAAGTCCATGCCATGAAAAAACAGCCCACTGACAGTTTGGGTCCATGTCTTCGTGGGGTCTGCGCCACACTCGAACCCTACCATCAGCTCTTACCAACTGAAATCGTGACTCATCGACCAGGCCACGGTTTTTCATTCATCTAGGGACCAACCGATATGCTCACGTGCCCATGAGAGTCGCTGCAAGCGAGGTCGTTCTGTCAGTAAAGGCACTCGAGTCGGTCTTCTGCTGGAATAGCCCAAGAAAGCCAAATTTCTCCGCACAGTTCTAACAGACAAGTCCCTTGTACGTCCCACATTGATTTCTGCGGTTATTTGACGCAGTGTTGCTTGTCTGTTAGAATTTACGACCCTTGCAGACGTCGCCGGTCTCGGTCGTTAGTGCAGGCGGTCGACCACTGCGCTGTCCATGGTGGGATGTTATGCCTGAAATTTCATACTCTCGGCACACTTCTTGACACAGGGGATCTGGGAATGTTGAATTCCCTAATGATTTCGGAAATGGCATGACCCATGCGTCTAGCTCCAACTAACATTCCGCGTTCAAAGTCTGTTAATTCCCATCGTGCGGTCATCATCACGTCAAAACCTCTTCACATGAATAACTTGAACAGAAATGAAAGCTCTGCGAAAGCACTGCGCATTTATACCTGTTCTACGTGATGCTACTGCCACCTGGAAATTTGCATATTGCTATCCCATGACTTTTGTCACTTCAGTGTATATAAAATTTTGATGGCCATTTGGACTTATTTTCCGCACGAAAAGTCCAATTATATATATATATATATATATATATGAGCACACGCTGGCCTGTCAAAAAATGCATTGTAGAAAATTACATATCTCGAATATATTCTCCATGTTCCAATATATGTCATACTCATTTTCATGGATATCGTTAGAACGGTTATAAGATGAAATACTACAGCAGCCACTAGTAGCAAGTAACAATGAAGCGGATAGCGCGAACCTATTCTCATACTCGAATATTTATTATTACCCATTTTCGTAGAGTTTGGTTGAAAGATATAGAAGTTCATACACTACAGCAATATCTGGTGGCGAATACAATAAAGGGTATAGCATGACAAAACTTTCTCCTTGTCCACACACACAAAAATGTCATCGAAATCGGTCGAGCCGTTCAGTAGGAGTTCAATGACGAACACACATATAGAAGAATTATATCAGTTGTAGCGCCATCTACCGGGTTCAATGGTGAATCTAAATCCTCCAGGGACACATTCAAACACACACAAGAAATTTCATGAGAACAGGTCAGGTCGTTTAAGAGGAGTTCAGTGACAAACATATGTACAGAAGAATTATATATATATATATATATATATATTATATATATATATATATTTATATATACACTCAAGAGCCAAAACATTATGACCGCCCCTACATTTTGCAATGAACTCGCATGGATGACGTGGAAGGTACGTGATCAGGTGGAAGGGTATTTATCTGGTATTAATCCATGCCAAGGCGGGTTGAAGCTGTGTTGCACGCCAAAGGTGGGCCAACTTGTTATTGACAGGTGGCCATAATATTTTGGCTCTTGAGTGTATATATACATTTATTTATTTATTATGTATATCCAAAGTAGTCCAAATGAGTATAATAGTGATAAGTCCAAATGTCCATCAAAATTTCGTCAACATGTTAATAAGAAGTCTGCTTTTGGTTGCAGCATTTTGTAATTTTATTAATTCTTATTATGTTTCTTAAATCCTTTTCTATTTCTCTTTGGTAACGCCTTGTGCATATTTAAATTTACTATTTATTTGATGTTTTTTATTTGTTTGTTGCTTTCTTCTGTAAGCTTCGTGTGATACTTTGTGGTGCACGAGGGTTTCTTATAAACTTAACGAAAAAAAAACATATATTACAAATTAAAATTGTAAAATTACATAATCACTATGATGTCCACCCTTTTCTATAATCAGAATGCACCTCAGTATCGTGTACTTCATAAAATAAAAATCAGAATATTCCAGTGTATTATTCTAAATATTTCACTTAATCGAACCCTCCATATTCGACCAATCAGAGTTGATACCATAGTAAATCGTGATTTTGAAATAACCCCAAAACCAAACATGGGTTACTTGAGGCCTATCTGAGCTACCATCACTGCAACAAATGAATGGAATTACTATCTTCACAGACTCAAGGTGTGTCTTAATAAACACTTAACAACAAATGTCAACTTAATAAAGGTTTCTCAAGTATCATCTTGAACGTTATATCTCTTTTAGAACAAATCCACTGTTTGCACAAAATGTGTATCCTGCAATGGATCCTTGCTCATATAGATTTATAATTTAATGAAATTGCAGATTCTTTGGCGAAGAAAGTCAGAAGTCTGGATCACACTGCCATTCCTACTTCTAGAAAAAAGAGGTTAAAAAATGAAACTGGATTATTTTTTTCTAGGTAATACCAAATGAATTATAGGAAAAGACATTGAAAATTAACTAGAAAATGTCATTGAAAAGAATGGTGATTATATTGTGATTAAAATATATAGATTTTGACGAAGGTTTAGTTTTATTTCAATCGGAAAATGGATAGAATCTTCTTTACAATCTGATAGATAAAAGGATTTATGGAGGCTTTATTTATATATATATATATGCATAATAATAAGACAATCCACGCAAAATTTCGTATACGATTTGGAAATGTATGCAATCACAAGATACGTCTGTTTATTTAAAATAAAGCACATTAGAATAAGACACCTTTGAGAGAGCACATTGGGAGGACGTGTTTTAATAACCCGTCCAAACGTGATTTACCATCTGTTTCATTGTTTACGCGAGCGTGTTTCATTGTCTGCGTAATCAGGCATTCCTGCGATGCGTTTGTGTGAGCGGCCTTGCTAATTGAGAGGCTGCACCCCTTCTGCATCGTTTGGCTCAGCAAATCGTCTGCCGAAAGGGGTCGAACGATTTCACCCCCATTAGCGCCCAATCGCTGACGGGACCCCACTGTTAGAAATTACAAAGGGTAATGGAACAGGGAGTATCGGGAACAATGCCGGGAGGCAGTTCCATCGCACGAAGTCAATTGTTGGGGCAGGTATTCGAATGTTCTATGGAAGGTAATGAATTCTTTTCGAATGTGCCTTTTCCAATGGGATGGGGTGTAGTAATTGATCCTTTCAATGAATGCTCAAAGCTTTTACGTTTCATTTGAACAATGCAATTTGTCTTCATTATAAAACGTTATAAAACAATGGATTTTAAAATCAACATATACCGTAATGCTCAGTTATGTGCGTTAGACATAGGTTCGAATCCTCCGGATGCGTGCATTTCTGGTAGAGTCAAGACATACATCGCGAAGGTGATTTTTGCGATTTAATTTTGATTAATTTATTTGCGATTTAATTTTGATTAATTAATTTGATTGTGATTTGCAAGTTGCGATAGATTTAAACAAATGTAGTGAAAAAAAAAGGGGAGGAGTTACACATAAAATTGCATCGATTATTACAATAAAACTGTTACGGATGGATTATCACAATAAAAAAATTTATTTTAATGCTTAATAATTTAAATTTTAAATTTCATATTGAAGAAAATAGTAAGACAGTCCATGAATGAATGGGGTAATAATATCATTCACTAATATTAATGTAGATACTAATTTTAATAACAACACATGGAGCGAGAATAAAGTCTTTCCAATAATAGCATTAGAAATACTGATTTTAATAACAACCTATGGAGCGAGTAAAATAAAATCAATATTTCAATAATAACAACCCATGGCAGCATTAGAAATAAAATAATTTAATAACAATATAGAACAACCTATGGAGCGAATAAAATAATTCAATAATAACAATATATAATAACAATATAGATTAATAACAACCCATGGGACGAATAAATTCTTTCAATAATAGCATTAGAAATGCTGATTTTAATAACAATCCATGAAGAGAATAAAATAATTCAATAATAACAATATAGATACTATTTTAATAACAACACATGGGTGAATAAAGTCATTCAATAATACCATTAGAAATACTGATTTTAATAATAACCCATGGAGCGAATAAAAAATCAATAATTCAATATAGATAACAATATAAATACGAATAATGTCATTTAACAATATAAGAATAACATGGGGCGAACCAATGGAACGAATAATGTCATTCAATAATAACAATATCATTCAATTGGGCGAATATTCAATATTTTTCTTTTGAAATTATGTTGCATCGCGTATATCTGACTAGCACCCCTAACAAATAATCGATTCGTTCATTTCCGCATTAAATCGACATTTTTAAACTATACTAATTTCAGAAATGGGAAGACTCGGTGGCGATTAAGGCACGATATTTAAGTGTCTGGAATCAAGTATTATGCTGACAGATGGGATTTTTCATTAATACAATAATACATTAGTGCCAATAGGTCACTGATAGATACGCAGATATTCATTGATAATTCATCAATCACTACTGATTTTTTATTACTAATTGGTCACTGATTTATGTCATATCCATAAAAATGCAAGTGGTGCATTTTCCATTAATCACTACGAATTCACTGGACATTCACAGATTAATACATTGGTTATTGTAGGTCATTGGTAGATACATATATACTGATGAATTGGTAATTCATTAATCACTATTGATTTATTGATCATTAATTGGTCACTACTAATTCATTGATAATTCACACATTAATACATTAATTCCTATTTGTCTTCATTATATAATGTTATTAAACAATAGATTTTAAAATCAACATGTGCCATGATTCGCAGTTATGAGCGGTATGGCATGAAGAAAGACACTGAAGAATGACAGATTCGAATCCTCCAGCTGCTTGCATTTCAGTCACAGTCAAACCAACCATTGAGTGGACGATTTGCAAGCGCGGAATTAAACATAGTTTATATATGCCCAAATTTTCCGATTTCTTTTCTATTCTTTTCTTCTCTAGTTAGAACACATCAAAAGCAAAAAAAAATTTTATCATACACTTCATGGCCTTAACATTAGTTGTGAACTGTTAGCAGGCAACAATTACTGTCAATATATGAGGAAACACTACAATAACACGATATCCCTGTGACTAATGCTGTGCAACGTTTCATACAACTGTGCCCAAAAAGTAAAACCGATTTTCAAATTAAATTTCCCGGGCATATGGAATTTAATTTTTTTTTTATTTTTAAAATTGTTGTCACTGTCCTTGACATCTGTGTGAAATTTCACGTCAAAATATTCAGTAGTGTTTGAGGTGGTGGTGTGGTGCATTGTGAATTCCTTCCGCCGGGTCAAAGTGTCAATAATGAACATTATTTGAATGTTATGCGTCATTTGAGTGATGCTATTTGCAAAAAGAGACAACTCCACATTTATGGAAAGGCAACTCTTTGTTTTTGCATTACGATAACGCGCTAGCTCACACTGCATTGATAATTCGCGACTTTTTCGCTAAAAATGAAACCCATATCGTTACACAACCACCGTATTCACCTAATTTAGCATCGTGCGACTTTTGGCTATTCCCTAAACTCAAAAGACCACAGTTTTGGGTCGATTGAAGAGATTCAAACGTAAATCGGCGAGTTGAAGGCCATCCCGGCCAATGACTATTGAAGAGATTGAAAAAACGTTGGCATAAATCGGCGAGGGGCGCTTTGAAGTCGATGGCCATCCCAAACAATTAAATTTTTAGCATGCTTTGGAGGATTGGAAAAAACGTTGGCATAAATGCATTGTGTAACCAATGGAATGCACTATTTGTTTACATTGAATATCGATAAATAAATTTAATGAAGAATAAATAAATAAAGAGTTTTTGAATTATCAATGAATCAAAAACCTACAAAAAATGTATAAATGGTCAATGAATTACTAATGAATCTTTGTATTTACTAACGTAGTATAATAGTTAATGTATTAATCTGTGAATGTTCAATGAATTAGAAGTGACCAAGTAAAATGCACTAATGCATGAATTTTTATCATTGTCTGCTGTTTTTACATGTGTGTTCAGTATACACAGTGAATAAGTTGCTTTCTAAAACACTTGTCCAATATACAAAATGAAACAGCTCCGCAGTAAAAAATTATTCAGTGGACGATAAAAAAAAAATTTTGAACATATTCCCTCGAAACATATGACTACAATTCCAATACCATTTAAGCAATTTATTAATAAATTTCAAAAAAGAATCCTATAACATTCACTGTTTGACATCATAAAACCCACCTGTGTAATTTAGAAAGTACACAATGTCTCTAGACATCTAGAAAATGTTACATCATTCTGACAAATATGAAACTGTTTTTACTTTAATAAAATATAACTTTCGTCGTATATTTTAAAAGCACTTGTCTGGAGTCTGGTTTTAGATGAATAAATATTATTTCTCTAAAAAAATGGAGTATTCGTCAATCCATTAAAGTGCTCTTCATTTTTTTTTCATATTCGAGAGCATACAAATCAAAAATTTTTCAGCAAACATTTTCTTCAGCGTTTTGGCAACAAAATTTCTTCTTCCTCTTTGGAAATCGTAAATACAGGTTTTTAAAAGATATTTTCAAGAGATATTTTTTTTGCTTGGTGAGATACACGGTTAAACTTTTAAAGCTCTCTGTAAGAAAAATCCAAAATCAAATGCAGGGTCAAATTATGATCCCAGGGAAGTTGGATTCCATTTTCAGGTAAAATAGGGAAGTATTAGGAGACAGAGCCTTAAAAAATATCTTCTCTGGACTAGTTACTGGAATTCAAAAGAATTTGGAGCAACGCAAGCATTAGAAGAGGAGAAACCGTAAGGAATTTTTAGGTGAAAAGAATCTTTCGAACGTAGTTGTGTTCTTTTTTTCTATTTTCTCTCTACCCACCCCTCCACCCGTTTTTTTGAATTGGGTCCGGGAACAGAATTTAACCAAGAAAGAAAACAAGCAAAGTAAAAAAGGATGAAAATGCATTTTGAAGAATTATTTTTACAGCAAGAAATTTTCTAAAGAATAAATTACTTGAGATTTATTTTTTTAATTATTAGATATGATGGATCATTTGGCGGATTGCTTACAAAACGTATACAATATACAAAAATGAAGTAACTACGCTCGAAAAATTTGTCCAGTCTTCAAAATAAAGGAACTCAACTTCCACCAAATTTTTTTTCTAATGCATCTGGCAAACACTTAGGCACTTGTCTTGGATACGTTAAAGGTAAGCACTGCACAGACGTTACTCACTTTGCATTACTCAGGAGGCCCGTGTAACTTGAAGCTAAGCGACGGACGCGGAGTAACAAGGCCCCACAACGCTCTACGATCATATTAGACAGGGACCTACGGTTCAAAGTGGATTCCAAACCACAACAAACACGCTTTAACCACCGAGATTCAAACCCAAAACCTGTGGCACCGAGCGCCCAGGCGCTAGCCACTCGGCCATTCAGGCCCCTACTTCAGAAAAATTTGTTCAGTTAATAAAATGAAACAACTCAGTTCTACAAAATGTGGAACAGCTTGTCCAACATACAAAATTGATGTAACTCAGCTGAAGTATACACTTGTTCAGTATATAAATTGAAAGTATTTAGCTCTACAAAAACCTTTACAATTAACAATAATGAAATAACTCCGCTCTAAAAAATTTTGTCCAGTATACAAAATAAATCAGCTCAGCTCTACAAAAACCTTTTCTGCAAAAGAAAATGAAACGGCTCAGCTCTATAAATCATGTTCAGTATACAAAATGAATCAGGCTGAGCACTAAATAATTTTGTTTCCTACAGAAAATGAAGTACCTCAAACAATACAAAAATTAAATAGCTCGATTTTATAAAAAATTTCCATTATACTAAATGAAGCTGCTCAACTCAGCGAAACTTGCTCAGTATACACTGAAGCAGCTCCTCTCTAAAAAAGAACCTGTCGACTATACAAAATTAAACAGATCGGTTCTAAGAGAATTATTATGTACCACAAGAAAGTTTCAAAATATTGACTTGGAACATAGGACTCAAATCCAATACCATTTAAGCAATTTATTATTAAATTTCAAAACGAATCCTATAACATTTGCTGTTTGATATCATAAAACCCATTTGTGTAATTTAGAAAGTACACAATGTCTCTAGAAATCCAGGAAATGTTTCAACCTCGGCAAATATGAAACTATTTTGTACTTTAATAAAATATAACTGCCGCCGTATATTTTAAAAAGCACTTGCCTGGAGTCCGGTTTTTAGATGAATAAATATTATATCTAAAAAAAAAATGGAGTATTCGTGAATCCATTAAAGTGTTCTTCATTTTTTTTTCATATTGGAGAGCATACAAATCAAAAATTTTTCAGCAAACATTTTCTTCAGCATTTTGGCAACAAAATATCTTCTTCCTCTTTGGAAATCGTATATACAGGTTTTTTAGATATTTTTCAGATATTTTTTTCGCTTGGTGAGATACACGGATAAACTTTAAAAGCTCTCTGTAAGAAAAATCTAAAATCAAATACAAGGTCAAATTATGATCCCAGGGAAGTTGGATTCCGGTTTCGCTAAAATAGGGAAGTATTAGGAGACACAGCTTTAAACAATATCTTCTCTGGACTTTGTTACTGAATTCAAAAAGAATACCTTGGGAGGAAAAGCAAGCATCAGAAGAGGAGAAAAGGCCGTAAGGAATTTTTAGGGTGAAAAAGAATCTCCCCCCCCTCCTTTTTAAAAAATAAATGTGTATGGGAACAAAATTTAACAAAGAGAAAACAAGCAAGTAAAAGTAAAAAAAGAAGAAAAATGCATTCAGAAATTTTTTTAATTTTTGCATTAAGGAATTTTTAAGGATAACTTATTTATGATTTGTATTTAACTGTTATACATGAGGGGCCGTTTGGCTTGGATTGCTTACAAAACGCTGTATACAGTATACAAGAATGAAGTAAGTAAGTCTCTAAAAATATTTGTCCAGGATACAAAAATAAAAAAACAACTCAACTCCACAAAAATGTGTTCCGTAAACAAATAAACAAAGTTCTACAAAAAAGTGAAGCAGCTTGTCCAGTGTGCAAAAATGAAGTAACTCCCTCTCAAAGAAAGTTTGTCCAGTATCCAAAACAAAGCAACGGGGATCCTCAAAAACTTGTTAAAAATTGAAATTATTCAGCTACACAAAGTTTTAACAGTATACAAAAATGAAATAACTCCGCTCTAAAAAAAATTTTCCATTATATAAAATAAATCAACACAGCGCTAAAAATCTTGTTCAGTATACAAAATGTACAAGCAGAGTTTTTATAAAAATATTTTCTATACAGAAAATGAAGCAGCTCAGAACTACAAAGATTAGTTCAGTTTACAAAATGAAATAGCTCTGTTTTACAAAAATTATCCATTATACAAAAAGTAGCTGTTCTACCCTACATAACCACCTCAGCATACAGAATAAAGCAGCTCTTGTCTAAAAATACCTATTCAGTGTACGACAAGAAACTGTCAACGTATTCACTTGGATCATTTGACTGCAAATCAATACCATTTAAGAAAATTATTATTAAATTTCAAAAGAATTCTATATTATTTGCTTTTGATATCATGAAACCCATCTGTGTAATTTAGAAAGTACACAATGTCTCTAGAAAATCTCGGAAATGTTTCATCCTGGACAAATATGAAACTATTTTCTACTTTAATAAAATATAACTTTTCCGACGTATATTTTAAAAGCACTTGTCTGGAGTCGGTTTTTAGATGAATAAATATTATTTCTCTAAAAATGGAGTATTCATCAATCCATTAAAGTGCTCTTCATTTTTTTCATATTCGAGAGCATACAAATCAAAAAATTTTCAGCAAACATTTTCTTCAGCGTTTTGGCAACAAAATTTCTTCTTCCTCTTTGGAAATCGTAAATACAGGTTTTTAAAAGATATTTTTCAGAGATATTTTTTTTTTTTGGTGAGATACACGGATAAACTTTTAAAGCTCTCTGTAAGAAAAATCCAAAATCAAATACAGGGGTCAAATTATGATCCCAGGGAAGTTGGATTCGGATTTCAGGATTAAAATAGGAAGTATTAGGAGACACAGCTTTAAAAATATCTTCTCTGGACTAGTTACTGGGAATTCAAAAGAATTTGGAGCAACGCAAGCATTAGAGAGGAGAAGGCCGTAAGGAATTTTTAGGTGAAAAGAATCTTTCGAACCTAGTTGTGTTCTTTTTTCTATTTTCTCTCCACCCACCCCTCCACCCCCTTTTTGAAAAATAAATTGGGTCCAGGAACATAATTTAACCAAGAAGAAAACAAGCAAAGTAAAAAGGATGAAAATGCATTTTGAAGAATTTTTTTATTTTTACATCAAGAAATTTTTAAAGAATAAATTACTTGTGATTTATATTTAATTATTAGATATGATGGATCATTTGGATTGCTTACAAAACGTATACAATATACAAAAATGAAGTAAGTAACGCTCGAAAAATTTGTCCAGTCTTCAAAATAAAAAGCAACTCAATCTTCCCAAATTTTTTTTTTTAATAATGAAACAATTCAGTTCCACAAAATGTGGAGCAGCTTGTCCAGTATACAAAATTGGTGTAACTCAGCTAGTATACACTTCATATACGTTTAAGTATATACTAAGTTCATGGACATAAAAGAAATTATTCAGCTCTTCATCATCATCATTGTCGGGACCTACGGTTCAAAGTGGTTCTAAACCGTCTACCTACTGGTAGATTTCGAGACGAGACTAACCCAAAACCTTTTAAGGGGTAGGGCTAACCACTCGCTCTACGCCCAAACGCTCAAGAGTTCAGTTAAGCAAAGACCACCTCATGGTTTACAAAAGTGGATTCCGAAAACTACAAACATCCATGGTACCACCAGAACTAGAACCCGAAACCTGTTGTATACCGAGAGCCAGAGCGCTCTACAAAAAACTTTTACAATTAACAATAATGAAATAACTCCGCTCGAAAAAAATGTGTCCAGCATACAAAATAAATCAACTCAGCTCTACAAATCCTTTTCTGAAAGAAAACGAAACTGCTCAGCTCTATAAATCATGTTCAGTATACAAAAAATGATCCGGCTGAGCTGTAAATAATTTTGTTTCATACAGAAAATGTACCACCTCAAACAATACAAAGACTTGTCCAGTATATAAAATGAAATAGCTTGATTTTATAATAAAAATTTCCATTATGCAAAATGAAGCTGTTCAACTTAGTATACACTGAAACTCTAAAGCTCGACTATACAAAGTGAAGTAGCTCGGTTCTAAAAGAATTATTATGTATGACAAGAAAGTTTCAAAATATTCACTTGGAACATAGGACTCAAATCCAATACCATTTAGGCAATTTATTATTAAATTTCAAAAAGAATCCTATAACATTTGCTTTTTGATGTCATGAAACCCATTTGTGTAATTTAGAAAGTACACAATGTCTCTAGAAATCTAGGAAATGTTTCAATCTTGGCAAATATGAAACTATTTTCTACTTTAATAAAATATAACTGCGCCGTATATTTTAAAAGCACTTGTCTGAGTCTGGTTTTAGACGAATAAATATTATATCTCTAAAAAATGGAGTATTCGTCAATCCATTAAAGTGCTCTTCATTTTTTTTTCATATTCGAGAGCATACAAATCAAAAATTTTTCAGGAAACATTTTCTTCAGCGTTTTGGCAAACAAAATTTCTTCTTCCTCTTGGAAATCGTAAATACAGGTTTTAGATATTTTTGAGACATTTTTTTTTTGCTTGAGGAGATACACGGATAAACTTTTAAAAGCTCTCTGTAAGAAAAACTAAAATCAAATACAGGGTCAAAATTATGATCCCAGGGAAGTTGGATTCGGGTTTCGCTAAAATAAGGAAGTATTGGAGACACAGCTTTAAACAATATCTTCTCTAGACTTGTTACTGGAATTCAAAAGAATTACGAGGAAAAGCAAGCATCAGAAGAGGGAGAGGCAGTAGGGAATTTTTTAGGTGAAAGAATCTCCACCTTTATTTTTGAAAAATAAATGTGTATGGGAACAAAATTTAACAAGAAAA
Source organism: Caerostris extrusa (assembly GCA_021605095.1). Lineage (NCBI taxonomy): Eukaryota > Metazoa > Arthropoda > Arachnida > Araneae > Araneidae > Caerostris > Caerostris extrusa. Next base: position 79,017 of record BPLR01006305.1, read on the forward strand.
AACAACCAAAGTAAAAAAAAGAAAAATACATTCTGAATTTTTTTTTTAATTTTGCATTAAGGGCTGGAGGATAAATTATTTATGATTTGTATTTAACTATTATATTTGATGGAGTGCCGTTTGGCGAGATTGCTTACAAAACGTGTACAGTATACAGAATGAAGTAAGTAATCTCTAAAAATATTTTGTCAAAAAGGATACAAAATAAAACAACTCAACTCCACAAAAATGTGTTCCGTAAACAAAATGGAAACAACTCAGTTCTACAAAAAGTGAAGCAGCTTGTCCAGTGCAAAAATGGTAACTCTCTCAAGAAAGTTTGTCCAGTATCCAAAACAAAGCCACGGGGATCCTCAAAAACTTGTTAAAAATTGGAAGTATTCAGCTCTACAAAAATTTTAACTTAAGTATACACAAAAATGAAATAACTCCGCTCTAAAAAATTTTTCCATTATATAAAATAAATCAACACGGCGCTTAAAAAATCTTGTTCAGTATACAAAATGTTACAGGCAGAGTTCTATAAAAATATTTCTATACAGAAAATGAAGCAGCTCAGAACTACAAAGTTGGTTTCTGGAAGTTTACAAAATGAAATAGCTCTATTTGTACAAAAATGTATCCATTATACAAAAAGTGGCTGTTCTACCTACATAACCACCTCAGCATACAGAATAAAAGCACTCTTGTCTAAAAATACCTATTCAGTGTACGACAAAAAACTGTCAACGTATTCCACTTGGATCATATGACTGAAAAATCAATTACCATTTAATGGGGAGAGCCCAAGCCCAGAAAGCCACAATTTCAAAAAGAATTCTATATTATTTGCTTGATATCATGGAAACCCATCCGTGTAATTTAGAAATTTACCTGAAATGTCTCTAGAAAATCTCCGAAAATGTTTCATCCTGGCAAATATGAAACTATTTCCACTTTTAATAAAATATAACTTTCGACGTATATTTTTAAAAGCACTTACGAAGTTCGGTTTTTAGATGAATAAATATTATTTCTCTGAAAAATGGTTGGCATTCATCAATCCATTAAAAGTGCTCTTCGTTTTCCATATTCGGGCATACAAATCAAAAAAATTTTCAGCAAACATTTTCTTCAGCGTTTCGGCAACAAAATTTCTTCTTCCTCTTTGGAAATCGTAAATACAAGGCTTTTTTAAAAGATAATTTTCAGAGAAATTTTTGTCTGCAGAGATACACGGATAAACTTTTAAAGCTCTCTGTAAGAAAAATCCAAAATCAAA
>BPLR01006306.1:0-60013 GCA_021605095.1 Caerostris extrusa
TATGCCCTGATTGTCCACAGCTATGCATTGTGGAATTTCAGCCTATCGTAAGTTTTGCAATCTGTGAGTGTTCCTCACCGCATTTTAGGCACCTAGCTTTAAATCCACAGTTGTTTCCAAATCGATCTTACTTAGATTGAATGCAGGTCGAGTACCTGTGCGCGAAGCGCACATCTACTCAAAATCAAATTAAAAGTAGGATGTGAGAAACAGAAATTAAAAATATTATGTAAATGAAGGATGGATAATAAAAATATGAAGACCCGTAAGGACTTGAAATGTAAAACTACCGTCGGTAGTGAATAGATGAACAGACACATGAGCGTGTGAATAAATATGAATAAAGAAAAAAAATGTTTACGAAAACGTGGAAATCAGGAGTTCTAAGAAAGAAAAATATCTTTATGGTGGGCGCAGGTCTGCTGACCATTTTGTAGTTGAAAAGGATATTTATGTTTTTCCTTCGTTGTGTGCAAAAAATGGTTGTGCTTTGATTAGGTTATTATTATGGTTTCTCAAGCCAAGGAAGAAGTTTCTGGAGAGATCAGTAATATAGTTATCTATTGTAGCAATTCTGAGATCATTATGAATAACGTCGTTTCTGATAAACCAGGGGCCCCAGTGATTATACGAAGAATTTTGTTTTGTAGAACTTGAATTTTTTTATTTATTAGTTTTACAAGCAAGTCCCCAAATAGGTGCAGCATAAGTAAGAATTGGACGGATGACCTGCTTGTAAAGTAGAACTTTATTTTGAAGTGATAGGGCTGAATATTTACCAATTAAAGGGAGACTGAGATGAATTTTATTCCAGCATTTATTTTGATGTAAGTGATATGGCTATTGAAAATTAATTTTTATCAGTGATGAGACCTAAATATTTAACTTCGTTTTACCCATTCAATTGGTTCGTCAAATAGGTAAATGTTATCACTGGGGTTTGGTGCATTTCCTTTTCTGAAATTTATTGCTTGACTTTTATCTGTCTTGACAACAATTCTCCATTTTGTGAGCCAGATTTCTAGCGCTTCAAAAGGAAAATTTGTAAGGTTCTCGTTACAAATCTGAGAGTTGAACCCCTGCACAAGTGCAGCGGAATTATCTGCGAAAGACAGGAGCTTACATAATTCACTTGTGGGAAATCGTGTGGGTGTAGATGTTATATAGTATGGGGCTCAAAACGCTTCCCTGAGGGGAACCAGCCTTAATTTGACCGACGTGGGAGAGGTCACCATCTACTTATACTTGAAAAGTTCTGTTATTTAAATAATCTTGAATGATGTAAATGATATAGAGGAAATTTAAGTGTAATCAATTGATAAATTAGACCATAGTGCCGCAATCGGTCAAAAGCTTTTGCCACATCAAGGAAGACACCTCCGGTAATAAGTTTATTATTCATACGCTCAGTAATGATATTGGTAACTCTGAGAAGTTGATGGGTTGTTGAGTGTTGTGGGTGAAACCCAAATTGTTCCGAAGGAAAGACATTGTTGTCAACACAGAAAGAATAAATTCTATTGTAGAGTAATTTTCAAACATTTTTGCAACACAACTTAGGAGGCTAATAGGGCGAAAATGTTGCGGAATTTATGGTCTTGCCTGGTTTTCGGAATCATTTTTATTATTGCGTGTTTCCAACATGATGGGAAATGATGGTAAATCAGGCATTTATTGAAAATTTTTGTGATATTAGTGATGGCTTTAGTGGGGAGGCACTGGAGAGTTTTATTTGGAATATTGTCTGGCCCATTTGATTTTCGGTTGTTTAATTTGCAGATGACAGATTTGACATCGCTCGGACTTAAGAGTGAAGGTATAGGAACAGAGGTAGTGTTATCAAAATTGAGCAATACTGTCTTCAACCATTTCGATGTGAGAATTGTCATAAGGTTCAACGTTTTCTTGAAAAGAATTTTATAGGTGATCGGCGAAAACGTTGGCCTTTTCAGCGGGGGTGAAACAATGCCATTGTTTCCCAGTAGAGGAGGAGTTTTTGTATTTTTAGTAAAATATTTATTCATGTAATAGAGCGAAATTATCTTCAGGATTGAGGCCAATTAAGAACTCTCGCCACCTTTTATTTTTAAGATTTTGATTTCTTTTTTTTTTTTCTGTTTTGAAGAATATTTAGACTATTTTTATATGGAGGGTATCTGGTTTTCTCGCCATAATTTTTATAATGCTGTTTTTAATTGCGATGAGCCTCTACGGTAATTTATGATGCTCGGTTTTAATTTCACGAGAAGAACTTGAAAAGTTTATTGACGAGATAATAGATGAATTGAATTGATCAAGTGCCGAGTCGATGTCGTTAGTATTATTAATAATGGGATTACCTTTGATTATTGAGTCTAAGTTGTCGTGAAATTTGGACCAGTTGGTAGTTGTGAGACAACGGAATTGGGGTGGAAGAAAATAATTGCTATTAAAGTGAAATAAAACTGGATTATGATCGCTGGAGAGGTCATTTATAGAAGTAGCATTGCCAGAGTTGAAATTTTTTGTTATTGCAATATCTAAAGTGCTATTGATTGAGTGAGAGTGAGAAAATATGTAGGGTGAGGTGGAGCTATTAAGTTTAAGCTATTCAGATTTGACCAGTTATATAAAATAACTCCGTTGGAAATACCTCTGCCAACGTTCCAAAGAGTATGTTTTGCATTAAAATCGCCAAGAAGTATGACTTTATTGTTGGAATTTAAAATATTATCCAATTCCGAGGTCGAAAGACTACCAACTGGGGGTCGATAAATGCTTGAAATGGTGATGCTATGATTATGATGAGTGACAACTATTGATGTATTTTCAAAGGAGGTCGAATGATAAAAGATTTCATGATGAGTGATATTTTTCTGATGGATATTGCAGTGCCTCCGCCTTGATGAGTTAGACGGTCTGATCTGTAAGTGGTATAATTACAGAGGTTTATTTTGTCACTAGGTCTTAAATGAGTTTCTTGTATTGCTATTATGTGAGGACTATATTCGTAAATGAACTCCTGGAATTCGTTAATTTTGTTTTTAATTCCATTTGCATTCCAACTAATGCAAATTAAGTTATTGTCGGAAAGCTGATTATTGAATGCTGCTCTTGGATGATTTTTGAGCAGTTAAGGCTTCCAGAGCTGTAGAAAATTTTGACATAAAATCCTGAAGTAAGGTTTTGATTACCAGGATATCTTGATTATTAGATAATGGGGTATTTGAAGTAGACTGATTATTTTCTAAAGGAGAGGTGATTAGTTTAGGTGTCTCTGTAACACTTGTAGAGGGTCGGATATTGTTCACAGATGTTGGGTGTTGAAGGTTGATCCTGAGTTTCGGATGTTTTAATCTTTCTTCCCAAACATTAAATTTGGGAGGAGGAGCAGGTATGAAATTGGCAGGGTTTCTCGGGCAACCCGAATAATTCGCAGTGTACTCACCCTTACACAAGGCGCAGCAGGCAGGAGAGTCCTTTGGTTTTGGACAGTTTCCAGATTTATGTGGGCCTACACATTTCACACAGACTGGGTTTCTAGAGCAAAACCTGGAATGGTGAAAGAATTGTTGGCAATTGAAGCATTGCGCAGGACCAGGTTCGGCATTTAATTTTTAAAGAAATTTAGCAATTCGAGGTTGAAGAGATTTTTGATTGGTCAGTTTTTGGCAAAAACAGCCAGAAAGAGGGGCATGTTACCTTTACCACCCCTGTGTTTCAGTTGGGTAACGTATTCCACATGAAATGATTCATTTCTAAGGTCTTCGATGAGATCTGCTGTGGGGTAATCATGCGGTAGACCTCGAATGACAATCTTAAGTTGCTTGTCTTGCGGGAGCAGGAAAGTGTGAGCTTGAAGTTTTCGATTGTCAGTGATTTCCGATCTTATCAATCTGTGAGCTTCTTCAGATGGGGGAAAAATTTTTAACTTATCACCAACAACTCTAGCTGTGACTTTCTCATTTGTAAGGGCATTGAGTTCACCCATAAGTTTTTTGCCGTCGTTTACTTTATCGACTACTATGGGAGGAATGTAATGAGTCGATCGGCGTCAGCGGGTTCGCTTAAAAGAAAAGGTGGGAGGGGTTTAGTGCTGAGCACGTACCCAAAGTTCTCCCAATTGGTCAAAAGCTGTTCTGGACCTTTCAGTGATTCTACGCTGGTTTCAAAGGTAAACAAAACGGGAGATGATCAGAACCCGTGGTTTGAATGACTTAATTCAGCAGATGCAGGAATATAGTAATACATTTTCCCATTTCTGCAAGAAAGCGCCTCGATGGAGAATAATTCTCCTCAGGATTGCACAATGCTGGCACTTGACCATGACGAACCCTTGGAGGCATCCACCTCCCAGATAACTCCTGCTCCTGTCCTCTCGGATGCTGATATCTGCATGAAAACTACTGCTGCTACCCAACACACCTCAATGAACGCCGGAAGCTTACATGATCTCTAACCAAGCCATCACGCAACAGCAGATCCTGATGGACGCTGGACTCGTAAATGCGAAGACAATTAAGGCCTCAGCTGCTACACTGAAGAAAGCTGAAGAAGCTGTAACTGAAGCGGAGAACAAGGTAAGTGGGCTTGGTCTCTGTCCAATTGTAAATTGTGCACGGCATAGTACCGCTAGAGTTAACTTAAAAAATAAAAAACCTAAGCGACCAGCTAGCTCCGCAACTAATGATGATGGTTTTACAATTCCTGCTAAAAAGCATACCGCGAAAGTCCATGCTCTTAAGGCAAATATCAACTCATTAGATACATCTAATAAGCATGCTAAACTTGATGTTGACGAGAACGCTGAGGAAGAACCTCGCGTGATTCAAGAACCAAAAATGCCAGCTATCATGGTAAAATATTCAGCTTGAAAGGACTGATTGCTGAGATCAGCAAAAAATTCCATGATGAAGTAAGAATTAAACTGGCCGGTGAACACCTTAAAATCTTTCCCAATAATTCGGACAATCATAGGTTAATCACCAACTATTTAAAAAACTCCCAGACGGAGTACTATGTAATTACACCTAAGAATTTGAGACCGCTCAAAGCTGTCTTTAAAGGCCTACCGGTAAGCTACAATGTGGATGAAATCTCTACTGGATTGGCTGAACTTGGTCTACAGATCGATGAGGTCCGTCAACTGACCAATTTGAAAACCAGAGCTCTAATTCCAGTCTGGCAGTTAGTGTACAAAAATCCGAAGTAAATTCGAAAATTTTTTAAGTAAATCGGCTGCTCCACTTCTCAGTGCGAGTTGAAAAAATTCAACCGGAAGCCAGGTGCTTCCCTGTGCTTTGCTTGTAATTTGTTTCACCACTCGGCAAAGAACTGCCATTATAAGAAGGGATGTCTCAAATGCGGGGGTGAACATTACCTCAAAGACTGTACCATAAAAGAACGGATTAAAAATCCTAAGTGTATTAACTGCCAACAGATGGGGCACCTTGCCGCTTGGCGAGGTTGCCCAAAATTCCCGAAGCCACGCCTTCCACCCAATCGCAACGCTGAAATGCCTAAGAGCACTTTCGCCAGCGAACAGTCACGCCCGGTGTATCTTATGCAAGTTTCTTGCATGGACCGCCGCCAGCTACTCCGACAGTGATTTCTGAACCCCATAATATCTGGGCCAATTTTGATCATGACAAGGCTGCCAAAACAGTTTATGTATTGAAGGAAGTAGCCAACATCTTTAATATGCTAGGAGGTCTCGACAACTTCTACAGTCAGTTAAAAAACGCAAATTCTCCACTTGAAAAATTTCAAATAATTGCCAAAAGTTTCAATTTAAGTATTTAATTGCTCCTGCATTTAAATTATTTATTTGTGCCATGCTTTACCGTGCCTTTCTGTTTTTCTTTTGTCTTCACTGTTTCTATTTATCTCCCGTTTGGACATGACCACTGCCCACTGCCTTCTATTTTATTCAATGTTTTTCATCCAATGACTTTAACTTCCAGATTAGGAGTCTAGAGGCCATATACGGCCAAGGTACTCCATAACCAGAATGATGAAGTTCATTAATCACCTCGACTTCACAATTAAACGGAATAAGTTTACAAATGCCAAAATCAAGGACATTTCCGCGCGGTTATTAGCAATAACAAATCTAGTTGGTCTGGGAGGGGCCACGACTTTCAATCCTCTTTGGAACTTCAGATACCTGTTCAATTTAAAACCATTCTGGTTTGAACGTCCGAAATTCCAACTAGAGTGGAAAGCGTTCAGGTCGCCAGCTAAGATCACATTGGGTCCAGATTTCAGAATCCTGTCGATGTCCTCCACTGGGTTCCTAGGTGCGACATAAGTCGAAGCGATGATGATGGGGGAAAATCGTTAAGATTAATTTGAATCATGGCTACCTCGGCGCAATTAAGGCGCGGAGCAGGTAGTTCATGGTGCCGGATGCTACTTTTCACATAAATGCAGGTGCATCCGCTTACATTCGAATTTTGGGTGACTCTATCAAAACGATGGAATCGATAATTTGAGATCAGTGGGGTCTCTCCAGGTCTTAATTTAGTTTCCTGGACCAAAAGAACATCAAGGTTATACTCATAAGTAAATTCTCTTACCTCGCTGATTTTTGGAATCAATTCATTGGCGTTCCAGGTTGCAATCCTGAGAAGTTCCAAGCTGTCGTTGTACATTAAAAGGGGGTGCTCACTTTCAAGATATCGACATAAGTTTCAAAAATAAGTAGCGCTCTGGTGTGTGCGTCGGTTTTACATCGGATCTGAGGTAGGCAAACTCGGAAGGCTTGTGCCAGTGTGGGTCCGTCCATGCCTTGTTGCATGTATTTCATAAGCTGCCCGATTAAAATCAAGCAGTCAAAGTCTTCATTTAGTTGCCGGGATGGAGCAGGAAAATTCCTCGGTGGCGCATGGCTGACGCGAGCCGGAGCCGAAGGTACGGTGTGGACGGACGCAGCCTGCGGTTGCGGGGCGTTCGTAGTCCCTCATGGTGCGCGCCGGTTCAGGTTGCAGAGGATGCTGAAGGGTCTCCTGTCGAGGGTAGCCAGCGCTATCCTCGCATAGGAAAGACCAGCAATGACAGGCCTGGGCACAGGTGGGAGGTAGTAAGGTTCTCCGTTGGTTTTTCTTAGTAGGCTTTCGGTTTCTTTGACCCCGGGCATCTGGGGCATCCCCCAATTGGCAGCGTGATCGCCACCGCAATTGACACATCTTGTCGGCTGATCATTTGTCAATTGGCAGTGTTCTGCCTTGTATGGTCCCGCACAACGAACACATCGAGTGGGTAGACGGCAAACCTCCGAGGAGTGGAAATACCCCTGGCAATTCCAGCACTGGCTGGGGACCGGGCGTCCTGCCAATTGACAAAGGATCAGCCGGCAAGATGTGTTATTTTCTAGAGGTGCCAAGTAAAAGTAGATGGTGACCTCTCCCACGTCGGTCAAATTAAGGCTAGTTCCCCTCAGGGAAGCGTTTTGAGCCCCTTACTATATAACATCTACACCCACGATTTCCCTTAAAATGAATTATGTAAGCTCCTGTCTTTTCGCAGATGATCCCGCTGCACTTGTGCAGGGTTCAACTCTCAGATTTGTAACTAGAACCTTACAAATTTTCCTTGAAGCGCTAGAAATCTGGCTCACAAAATGGAGAATTGCTGTCAACACAGATAAAAGTCAAGCAATAATTTTCAGAAAAGGAAATACACCAAACCCCAGTGATAACATTGACCTATTTGACGAACCAATTGAATGGGTAAACGTAGTTAAATATTTAGGTCTCATCATTGATAAAAATTAATTTTCAATAGCCATGTCACTTACATCAAAAATAAATGCTGGAATAAAATTCATCTCAGTCTCCCTTTAATTGGTAAATATTCAGCCCTATCACTTCAAAATAAAGTTCTACTTTACAAGCAGGTCATCCGTCCAATTCTTACTTATGCTGCACCTATTTGGGGACTTGCTTGTAAAACTAATAAATACAAAAATTCAAGTTCTACAAAACAAAAATTCTTCGTATAATCACTGGGGCCCCCTGGTTTATCAGAAACGAAGTTATTCATAATGATCTCAGAATTGCTACAATAGATAACTATATTACTGATCTCTCCAGAAACTTCTTCCTTGGCTTGAGAAACCATAATAATAACCTAATCAAAGCACAACTATTTTTTGCACACAACGAAGGAAAACATAAATATCCTTTTTCAACTACAAAAATGGTCAGCAGACCTGCGCCCACCTTAAAGATATTTTTTCTTTCTTAGAACTTCTGGATTTCCCACGTTTTCGTAAACATTTTTTCCTTTATTCATATTTATTCACACGCTCATGTGTCTGTTCATCTATTCACTACCGGTGGTAGTTTTACATTTCAAGTCCATACGGGTCTTCATATTTTTATTATCCATCCTTCATTTACATAATATTTTTAATTGCTGTTTCTCACATCCTATTTTTAATTTGATTTTGAGCAGATGTGCGCTTCGCGCACAGGTACTGACCTGCATTCAATCTAAGTAAGTAAGATCGACTCACTGCAGACATGGAAAACGCACTGCAAGGTGCTCTCAGAGAATCTTCAAAGTCTCGATTCAAACCTCCACCTGTTAGGTTTCCAAGCGATCTCAAAAACGAAATCAAGCAAAAATGCATTTCGTCGGTTCTGGCAAGAGTCTAGAGATCCGAACGCTAGAGCCGATTATTTCAGGCAAGTAGCCATTGTTAGACTGAAGACTAGGGAATTCTCTCAGCAACAATGGGAACATACCATAGAGGCCATGACGCCTCAAACAACACTTTTAGACGAACGTCTTTGCTGCGTAAAACCTTTTACCGACATTCCACCTCTACAACGGATCTTCTGCTTACGCACCGGAGGAGAAAGCCGAGCTTTTAGCTGATAGCCTACAACTTCAGTTTGAAACCAACCTCGACGTTGAAGATCCTATGTTCTTCAGTCGTGCTAACACCACAGTAGCAGACTTCCTTCAACAACCACACATTAATGATTTTAGTAAGGTCAGTCCAGCGGAAGTCTGTGAATTTATTAGGAAAATAAAACCCAATAAGTCTCCTGGGATTGATCGCATTAGTAATCGCATGCTCAAGTCTTTACCATATACCTACTACTTATCACTTATCTGATTAACTTTTTAATCGATAAGTGCTATTTTCCTCAGAGCTGGAAAACTGCCGTAGTAATTCCTATTCCAAAACCTGATAGTAATAGGGCCTACCCCCAAAATTACCGTCCAATCTCACTACTCAGTGGAGTGAGTAAAATATTCGAATATTCGATTCTTAAACGCCTGGATTAGTACTGCGCGGATCACAATATCTTTATTCCTGAGCAATTTGGGTTCAGAACTCAGCTCAGTACTTCTCACAAGGTCTTACATGTTAATGAGCTGATCCGCGATGATGCTTTATCAATCGTAAATCTACGGGAATATTATTTCTGGACGTAGCCAAAGCCCTTCACAAAATTTGGCGTAATGGCTTATTACTCAAGCTCATGCGACTTGAATTTTCACCCCAGTTTATCAAAATCATGAATCGGTGTAGGTGAATGGAGTACCTTGGTCGCGAAGCGACCAGACCTCCAAATGGCAAACATAATATACAGTGGCAGTCGGTCACTGCCCATTGATAATTAACACAAATTGCACAATATATAGAGAAAAATAAAAACAAAAATACAAATACAGTAAATACAAAGCAAAAAGTACAAAAATAAAAAAGAAAAACCAAAAATACCGGAAGCCGAAGCACATCATAGCACTCACGCAGGAGCAAAAACAATAAACACAAACAAACTCGGTACGCAAACCTAATCAAAAATTACCAGGACCTGAGATAGAAGTTAAAAAAGAAAACATGTCTACTGATTAATGTTTAATACATGGCGTGGCCTCTTGCGAAACGTATGCAGAGAAATATCATAATCAATTTTATTTAAAGCAGTAATTACAGAATTATCAGAACTATTGAGAGATGTGTAGAAATTATTAGAAATTTTAGCCACATAATCCCGAAAACTAGGCATAGAAAGAGCAAATTTAATTTCCTTGTTACGGAAGAACCAGGAGCATCAACAATCATACGTATAACTTTATTTTCCAATCTTTCCAAGACTTGAAAATTGCTTTTTGCAGTAGAGCCCCAGACTGGACTCGCATATGCTATTATCGGACGAAGATAAGCTAAATATATTAGTTTTTTTAGTTCAGTTGTTAGTTTTGAGTGCCTGCCTAAAACAGAATAAAATTTACGAAATTGAGTGTTAAATTTATCGCGGAGGTAGTCAATATGTGCTTTAAATGTTAGTCGTCTATCAAAAATTACACCTAAATACTTGGCTTCTTTAGACCAGGAAATGTTAGTATTAGAGATAATTATGTTAGGTGGATTATAAACAGTTTTCCTGGTAAATAGCACTGCTTCAGTTTTCGCGACATTAAGTTTAATTTTCCATTTTTCTAGCCATAATTCAAGTGTGTTAATGTAGTTTTGTAAATTTTTCTGAATAATGTGTAATTGCCTCCCCTGAGTAATAATTGCTGTATCATCAGCATACAATGTCAATTTAATTCTGTGGTCTTGTGGAATGTCATTAGTGTAAATATTGTACAGGAAGGGTCCCAAGATCGATCCCTGAGGAACCCCCGCGAGAATCTTGCAATTTTTTTGAATCCGTATTATTAACAGAAACAATAAAACTCCGCTCAGAAAGGTAATTAAAAATAACTTTGATAATATATGGAGAATAGTTAAAATGAATTAATTTATAAATTAGCCCCTTTAATCCAAACCCTATCAAAGGCTTTCGCCACATCAAGGAATATTGCCGCCGTGTCCTGCTTCCAAGAAAATCCTTCGTGGATGGTTTCAGTTAAGTTATACAGCTGATGCGTGGTGGAAAGATCATTCATGAAACCAAATTGTTGGGAAATTAAAATATTGAGTGCTTTTGATTCTTGATTAAGTAGATCCGCGATTACACGTTCAATAATTTTGCTGAAAGTAGAAAGCAGCGAAATCGGACGATAACTATTAGGAGAAGAAGGATCTTTGCCCGGCTTAAGAATGGGAAGAATTCTAGCTATTTTCCACGATTTTGGGAAGTAATTAAAAGTTAAAATAGCATCTGTTATATTGCAGATTTGAAGGATACATTTAAACGGAATATTTTTAAGCATCTTGTTAGTAATGCAGTCTATGCCAGGAGTCTTACTGATTTTAAGGTTAGTAATAATATTAATCACCGTCGAGGCTTTAGTAGGAGGAAAGTTACTGTTAGTACTGTTATGCTGAGTTAAAAAAGACGCGATAGTATTTTCAACTTCTGTATCAATCTGAACATTGGTTGATGGATTTTCTTGAAATTGTTCTTGCAGAAAATTAGAAAAATGTCAGCTTTTGCATGTCAGTAGTAACGATATCTTGATTATGGTGAAGAGAGATAATTTTCGTTCTTTTCTTACGGAGGCTACTGCAAAGCTTCCAAATCGTACCAGTCTCAACATTAGTCGTTTCAAGACGCCTGTCCCAGCAATCATTCCTATACTTTGCAACAGCCCGTTTTAGTATGTTCTGGTGATGATTGTAGTTATTCTTGCTTCTAGAATCACGATATATTTGCCAGAGCTTACGCGCATTATTCCGATTAGTAATAAGAGTTTTAATAGGAGGAGGTAAATAGGCTTTATTGTTAGTAGGAATTTGATTGGAGGCAGCTTGATGCGCAGAGCGAATTTTATTGGTTAAATCATTAATGGCGTCCTCAATACCTTCCGGAGAAGTTATAGGCGTGAAAGAATAATTAAAATTACTATCAAGTATACTAGAAAATTTGGACCAACAGGTAGTAACGACCGGGTTAGGCATGACATGCACAGCGCGAAACTTAAAATCAATAATAACAGGGTTATGGTCCGACGAGAGTTCATCAATCGAATTAATAGCGTGATTAAAATGAAAGTTATTAGTGACCACTAAATCAATAATGGAGGTAGAGTTAGTGCCAATTCTAGTAGGTGTGTTAGGAGCAAGAATGTCAAGATTAAGATTATGAGCGTATCGTTGCAAAGCAATGCCAGTATTATTTTTATTAGTACATCCCCATGAAGTATTATGTGCATTGAAGTCCCCCGCGAGAATAACACTATTGTTCATAGAAAACAAAAGATCTAAATCAGAAGTAAAATTAGAAATTGCAATAGCATTCGGAACATAAACAGAGCTAACAAAAAGAGAGGGTAAATTGGGAAAGTTTAACGAAATAATGGTAGCTTTTATGCCAATTAACTGTGGAGTTGCAATATGACTATGTGGCAGAGAGTCTTTGACGAAAATACCAGTGCCCCCAGAGATTGGATCTTGAGGACCGTCATTTCTATAAAAAGTGTACCCCATTAAGTAAGGTGTTTGTGTATTCCTAAGATGTGTTTCCTGAAGCAGCACTATATCTGGATTATAGCTATTAACAAAGTTAGTGAATTCAAACATTTTAAACCAGAGGTTGCATGCATTCCAGTAGCATATGCGAAGACCAGAAACCAACTGAGTCATTACGGAGCATTTTGGGTGGATTGGGATGCTAGGCCATTAACAAAGACCTGCAACTTGTCTGCTTTATTGTCAGTGCTTCTTACTTGATGGAGAATTCCATCCATATCTTTTAAGTCCGAAAAAATGGACACAAATTCTTGCATAAGAAGCAGGGATTTTTGAATAAACTGGGCTTGGCTCGCGATGTTCTGCAATTGGCTCAGTTGATTTGGAGATATTTCAGGAGACCCATTACCTGTATTGCGTGGTTGTTGTGGAGGAGTCAAATTTTGAGCTGCAGCAGCGTATGAAAAATTCTGAGATACCTGTCTTGCAGGAGTGTACTTGGGAATGGTTGCATATTTAGTAGAATTTACCTTGATCTTAGGGAATTTTTGCACATCCCCTCCATGCAGCAGTGTGGCCAGATTGCCCACAGTTTATACACTGGGGTATTTCAAGTTTATCAAAGATTTTGCAGTCCTTGTGTGGGAATGCTCCTCCCCCATTTCAAGCATCTAGCCTTAAAACCACAGTTGTTTGAGCTATGATGGAAATAGTTACATTTGTAACATTGAAGTGTGGTGGGTTTCTTATTGTATCGTTCCACAACAACTGCCAGATACATCAGCCTGTCAAGTTTAAAAATGTCTTGATTTTTGTTAGAGCGGGTTAAAGTAATTTGAAAAATTGGCAGGGGTTGTTTATCCCTGGTCCTGGTAAGTTGCACCACCTTCTCCGCGATGAAATCCTTGGCTGCCAGAGCAGCTTTAATGTCTTCAGGATCAGTGTCACGATGTAGTCCTTTGATTAACGCCTTTAAGGGTCTAAGAAATTTCGGAGTAATCACAAAAAGAATTCTATTCCGCTTTTGCTCAAAAACTTTGGTTATTTCTCGGTGCTGATCTTCCGTGTTGGGGGAAAGATCTTCAGCATTTCACCGGCTAGCTTAATGAAGACATCACCATTGAATTGGTCGTCAATCACTTTCAGCATATCATTAAGATTGCCTTTAGGCTTAACCATTATTGGTGGCATTTTACGAACCACCGTTACCCCTTCATCCTCAGCCGCTGCGTCAGTGCTAAGTGCCTGAAAATGATTTTTGTGACCAAATCGTCACTTACTGATTCCTTATTAAAGGTGAAATTTATTTATCAAAATCATTCACTGAAGCCCGTTTTCACTTTGCGTAATTTCAGAGTGCGAGTGGGAAGAGCCTTATTTGACAATCAGCATTACGCTTAGTCTTAGATTTAAGGTCCTACCATTTACTTTGCCAAGAATTACTCATTGAACAACATCACATTTTTACTATTAAAACAGGTTTAACTTTGCTAGAAAATACTAGCATTAACATTTTCTCAGGAATACAATTAATAACATTACTTACATTACAATTAACATTATTAACAAGGTTCTTGAACTATTCTCTTTTTTGAATGACAGGGCCCTTTTCGGCCAGCCAGTTCCTCGGGTTACTGAGTACAAGTACCTGAGTTTAGTTTTTGACTCAAAATTATCTTATAATAGTCATTTGAAGATCGGAAAGTAGTTGCTAAAGCAATTGCTGTCAGCGTTAAGCTCAAAAGCCTTATTTCTCGAAAGGCTAGGCTACACAGCTGATCAGACACAAGGTTCTACTTTATAAATCTATCCTTCGACCAATTCTCTTATATTGATGTCCTATTTGGGCATCCTCCTCCATCGCAAATCTTAAGAAGCTTCAAGTTTTTCAGAATAAACAGGTAGCTATGATAGTCAACGCCCCGTGGTTTGTTAGAAGGAAGCAACTCCACAGAGATCTGAATATAGAACCCATTATGGACTATATTTTCAAAATTTCTAAATCTTTTCATTCTAAATGCCCTCAGATCCGCAAGAAGCGATCCGACAAATTCCAGTATACCATCCTGGTGTGGCTAGCTCCAGGAAGAGACCTCGAACAATCTTTGATGCGCAGTGGGAATCTTTCCCGGCATTGAAAAGGCGGTGTGGAATTTATTCTGCACCTGCTGATTCTACCACTGTGGCTGTTGTCTGGTCACCCCGATCTCTTCAAGCGAATCTGAGCTGCAGCTTTTGGCATTAATTTTTAATTTTTGCTACTATGTGCACCTTAATTTAGAACATGGCTACCTGACTCTAAATTGTATTTTCATTTTCTTATTGTTTTGTTATTCGTATTTAATCTACTCGTTTTCCTAAAAAACGATGCTATGTTTTTATTTTTCATTTCTATTCTGTATTGTTTGTAAAGTTCTATGTTGTTAAATTTTTCTGCTCACTTTCGCTCCACGCCAATGTTTCTATCCAATGAAAATGTTTTCCCCGGCTTCGGCGGGTTTTCATCTTGTTCACCTGACTGATGGCGCCATCTGTAGGCGTGTCAGTCAATGGAAAACTGTTTTGTTTGCAATTTGTTTATATTCGTTTGTATTATCTTAATTATGTTGTTTTATTTTTCTTAGCTTCTAATTTTTTATTTAACTTGAATCTTAAATCTTTTTTTTTGGGCATCGTCAACGGACTCTTAATTGTACCTTAGCTTTAGCTTTTTCGAAGTCAACTCTGGCTTTAATTGTTTTTCAAGCAAGAAGTGTTTTCCTAAATTCTTCATTGTTTTTCTTTTTTATTAACATTCTTTAATTTAAGCAACTACATTTTATGCAAATTTTTAACTATTTTAAGATGTGGAGGTATAGTGGTTCTTATAACCACCAGGAACTCCGTAACAGGTACACCCGTTGCCCTTCCGGCATTGAAAAGGCGTTGTGGAATTCATTCTGCAACGTCCGATTCTACCGATGTGGCTGTTGTCTAGTCACTACGATCACTTCAAGCGAATCTGAGCTGCTATTTTTGGCATTTAAATCTTAACTTATTTATTTGCTACGATGTGCAACTTAAATTAGAACATGGCTATCTGACTTTTAAGCTATAATTTTAAATTTTAACTTGTAAATTTTTAATGGTTCATTTTTATTAATAACTTTTAACTCTGTAATTGTTTATATACTTAAAAAAAAAAAAAAATTCCACTTAATTATCTTAACAGCTTTTGCTATATATCTTAACTGCTAATAATCTTGTTATATTGTTTACATTTAACTTTTTGATCCTCATCTTTGTTTTAAGTCTTAATTATTAATTCTATAAATTGTAAATTTTAAATCTTAACAATAGTAAATCATAACTGCTCACTTTTAGCGTCTAACTAGTAATTTTAACATTTATTTTGTAAATCAAAAAAATTAAAAAAAAATGTATTTTCCTAACTTTGGTTAGGTTTTTTGGAAACTATATGAAAGGACTGATTGCGCCATCTATCGGCGATCCAGTCATCAAATCTTTTTAGACATGTAAACAAGTTGTGTTTGCAACTTGTAGGTCGCACCAGTTCTATTTTGTTTAATCTTAATTTCTTTATTTTATTTTTATTTTATCTTAAACTTGGTGTAGCTTTAACCTTTTTTTTGGGCATCGTCAACGGACTCTAATTGTACCGATAGCTTCAGCTTTTTTTTCGATCTCCTGCTTTAATTGTTCTCAAGCGGGAGGTGTTTTTCTTAACTTTTTAATCCCTTTGTTTATCTTTTTTTCATTTATATTCATTAATTTTAAGAAACCCCATTTTATGCTAATGTTTAAACAAAATTAAGATGTGGAGGTATTGTGGTTCTTAAAACCACCTAGGAACCTCCGTAACCGGTACGCCCGTTGCCCCTCAAAGATTTTTGGACTTTTTTTAAAGTTCAGGAAATCATTACCTTAACAGCTAGTTGTGCTCCATTTTTTCCAAGATTTTTTTAATACTAATCGAATTTTTATTTTTGGATTTTTCACCTAATCATGTTGCAACTTTCTGTTGATTGATTATCTCCGAATCTTTCGATATCAAAGCAATTGATCCTTCAACGATAGATACTTCTCAATTTGATTATGAAAATTTGATCACTTGGATAAGAACACTATCTTAAAATTCTGAACTTCAGAATATTTTTTTATTTTTGATACGCTCTCCGTGCAATTTTAGGGGCTTACACAAGATTCAATCCAACAAGCCTACCGTTTAAAGGACCTGGCTCTTGCCGCTCAGAATGCCATGGTAGTAGTCAGCGATGACTCCTGTGGCGGCCCACCAGCCGACTCATTCATTTGACTGTTCAGAGCTCATCGGACAATTAATGAAGTACATTCAACAAGGGATGGCGGCCACAATTCTATCATGCGCAAGCATTCAGGGAATTTTTAACTAAGATATGAGACAGGCACCTACACCACGGCCTATCTCGTATTCCAAGCATACGTTGACATCATGAACCAGAGCAGTAATTATTAATGTTCAGCTCCAACTTGCAACTTCTCAGCATGCTCAGCTCAAGGCTCTGTAATTGCACCGCATCTTTTTTAATCTTTATATGAATGACATTCTCCAAGATAAACGGATTACTCAGCCTTTTTGCCGACGGCACAGCTATAATTATTCAAAATAAAAATGTCAATTTTCTTCGAATTCACCTTCAAAAGTACATCCATCAATTAAAAATCAGGCTCCTTAAATGGCGCATTAAATTGAATGTTGATAAAACTGAAGCAGTTTTATACACCCGAAGGCAACCGCAGAAACCCAAAATAACCCTCTACAATGAAAAGAAATCTCTTGGAGCAATAATGAAGCAAAATACTTCGGTGTAATCTTAGACAAGCATCTCACTTTTCAATCAATATTCTCTTCATCAAGGAAAAATTTATTAAAGAACTTAAAGCCTGAATACGACCTGCAAAATCCGAAGAACGCGAAGCTCCCACGCAATTCAATTAATATCACAAATACCTCTATTCCTCATAGTTTATATTGACTTTTTAATAATCTTTTATTAGCTTCACCTGTATGTTTGTATGTATGTATTGTATGTATTTAATCTCTTTGGGCTCGATTTTGGGACTGATGGCGCCATCTACTGGCGTGTCAGTCAACTGATCAAACCCTACCTATTTTGTTTAATCTTAATTCCTTTTGTTTTATTTTACGTTTATTTTAAAATTCTCATTTTAACTTTAACCTTTTATTTTTCGGCATCGTCAATGGACTCCTAATTGTACCGATAGCTTTAGCTTTTTCGATCTCCTGCTTTAATTGTTCTCAAGCAGGAGATGTTTTTCCTAAATTTCCTAAATTATAATTTAAAAAAACTAAAAAACACGCTTTTAGAGTTAATCCAACTAAAAAGAAAAAAAAAAAATAGTTTAAAAAAACTTAAAAAACACGCTTTTAGAGTTAATCAAACTTAAAAGTAAAAAATAAATTAATAGTTTAAAAAACTAAATAAACACGCTTTTAGAGTTAATCAAACTTGAAAGTAAAATATAAATTAATAGTTTAAAAAAACTAAAAAACACGGTTTTAGAGTTATCTATCTAAAAACTAAAAATAATTGTTAGCATAAGAATAAAATGACTGACGAAAAAAATAAATGTCACTGTTCTTAAAAGCGTGGGGTGCTCGATATCAATCGTTATAATTTTCACTAGTTTCATTCCGAAATGTAGAGTTACTTTTAAAATGTCATACAAAGCACCCCACGCTTTAGAACAGTCACATTCATTTTCTCGTCAGTCATTTTATTCTTATGTTAACAATTATTTTTAGTTTTTAGATAGATAACTCTTAAAAAGCGTGTTTTTAGTTTTTTTAAACTATCAATTTTTTCTCCCATTCACTGCGACCTGATTCATCCGTGCCAGACTCCGTTTCTTTTTTTCTTTCCTTTTTTTTCTTCCTTTCTTAATATTAAGATAAAAACAAAAAAACAAAAAAAAAAAAATTATTAAAAATTACAAAATACAAATAAAAATTTCAAAGATAAAATATAAAAAAAAAAATGATATAAACACTAACTATTTTTTATTTTTTCTATTATACTAACATTTTTAGTATTTTCATTTCACTTTTATCCCTTTTTACTAACATTTTTTTTATTATTCTTAATTTTTTGTACTAATTGAGCAATTCACCTTTTAACACTGTTCCTCATCTTCAAAGCCATTCATCTCAAGACAGGAGCAGATGGCAGCTTCGCTACCAACAAGCTTCGGAACATACAAGAAGAAAACGTTAAACCTTATGACAATTTGTCATTGAATTGGTAGAAGACAGTATTGCTCACTTTTTCGCAATATTACCTCTGTTCTTATACCTATTCCTCTACAATAGAATTTATTCTTTCTGTGTTAACAACAATGTCTTTCCTCCGGAACAATTTGGGTTTTTTCCAAAACACTCAACAACCCATCAACTTCTCAGAATTACCAATATCATCACTGAGAGCATGAATAATAAACTTATTACCGGAGGTGTCTTCCTTGATGTCGCAAAACCGTTTGACCGATTGTGGCACTATGGTCTAATTTATCAATTGATTACACTTAAATTTCCTCTCTATATCATTTACATCATTCAAGATTATTTAAATAACAGAACTTTCCAAGTATAAGTAGATGGTGACCTCCCCACGTCTGTCAAATTAAGGCTGGTTCCCTGGGAAGCGTTTTGAGCCCCATACTATATAACATCTACACCCACGATTTCCCTCAAGTGAATTATGTTAGCTCCTGTCTTTTCGCAGATGATTCCGCTGCAGTTGTGCAGGGTGGAAATCCGATTTGTAATGAGAACCCTGCAAATTTTCCTGAGGCGCTAAAACCTGGCTCACAAAATGGAGAATTGCTGTCAACACAGATAAAAGTATATATTCACAAAAGGAAATACTCCGAACCCCAGTGATAACATTTAACTATTTGACGAACCGATTGAATGGGTAAAAAGTTAAATATCTAGGTCTCAACATTGATAAAAAAATTAACTTTCAATAGCCATATCATTAATATCAAAAATAAATGCTGAATAAAATTCATCTCAGTCTTCCTCTAATTGGTAAATATTCAACCCTATCACTTAAAAAATAAAGTTCTACTTTACAAGCAGCTCATCCGACCAATTCTTACTTATGCTGTACCTATTTGGGAACTTGCTTGTAAAACTAATAAATACAAATTCAAGTCCCAGAAAACTACAACTTTTTCGGCCAACTAGTCCCTTGGGTTACTGAAAAAGTACCTGGGGTTAGTTTTTGACTCAAAATTATCTTTTAATGCCCACTTTACCAAAGTAAGTTGCAAAAGCAACTGCTCTAGCGTTAAGTTAAAAGCCTAATTTCTCGTAAGAGCAGGCTAGCGATCAGACACAAGGTTTTAATCTATAAATCAATCCTTCGACCAATTCTCTTATACGGATGTCCTATTGGGCGTCCTCCGCGACCGCAAATCTCAAAAGAAGCTGCAAGTTTTCAAAATAAACAGATAGCTATGATAGTAAACGCTCCGTGGTTTGTTAGAAGGAAGCAACTCCACAGAGACCTAGATATAGATCCTGTAATGGACTATATTTTCAAAACTTCGAAATCTTTTCACTCTAAATGCCCTCTGATCCGAAACGAAGCGATCAGACATATACCTGTATAACATCCAGGTTTGGCTAGCTCAAAAAAAAGACCCAGAGCTATCTACGATACGCACTGGGAATCTTTCCGGCATTGAAGAAACGTTATGGAATTTATTCTGCAACGGTTGATTCTACCGCTGTGGCTGTTGTCTAGTCACTCTGATCATTTCAAGCGAATCTTTGCTGCAATTTTTGCCATTTAAATTTTAATTATTTGTTACAAGGTGAACCTTAATTTAGAACATGGCTATCTGACTTTTAATATTAATTTTAACTATTAATTTTGTTTTAATTTTAATGGTTCATTAACTTTTAATAACTTTTAGATTCCTGCTAATTGTTTTGTTTACTTTTTAATGCTTAACACAATAATATAATCTAACAGCTTTCCGGCTGAAATATTTTAAATCTTTTTAATAATCATGTTTTTATCATTTAATTCTTAACTTCTGATTTATTAGTTTGTTTTGATTTATTTTAATAACTTAAATTTTAATTTTCTGTCTTTAACTTTTTAAATTCTAAATTGAATAGAAAATTATTACTGCTCTGGTCAAATAATGTATAATAAGTACTTATAGTACTACCTGGACTTTTAAAAATAATTGTTTGAATAAAAAATGTGTTTTTTCCAAAACACCTCACTTTTAAAACTCACATCTAATTTATTAAAGAAAATTCATTAAAACACTCCGCGCTCTTTATCCACTCATTGCTCGTAACTCCAAAACTCCAGTTCACAACAAAACACTGATCTACTTAGCCTACATGCGTCCCATTATTACATATGCGAGTCCTGTCTGGGGTTCTCTTGCAAAAACAAATCTGAATAGCATTCAACGACTTGAGAATAAAATTCTTCGTATGGCAATTAAGGCTCCTTGGTTCTTCCGAAACTCCGATATCCAAAATACCCTTAGTATCCCCCCTTCTGTTAAAACCTTCATCAGCAAATTAGCTAAAAATTTCATCAGCAAATTAGCTAAAAATTCCACATAATCCGAATCCTCTCTTAAAACGCTTGCCTGATTACGATCTTCAAAACTCCCAAAACGCTAAAAGACCGCGAATCAGCGTTAACATCTCCGATTCCTGACCTACTTTTTCACCCTCATTAGCTACCGCTACTGTATTTTTCGACTGGCAACCCGTTTCCTTCCCCTTCTTTTCCCCCTGTCTGGCGTTTGCCACGCGACTTCGTTATGTTTCTCTCCTGGATGCCTCCGAGCAGTTCAGGGTCACTGCACCCACTCAGTTATTACATTGTAATTCCTTTTCTTTCTGTCCTTCTTAAATTTGTAGCAATTTTCCTTAATTATTCAATATATTAATAGTAATAATAAATAAAAAATAATAATTAATAGACTTAAAAATGTTAAAATTGTTTATATTTATATAATTTTTCTTTAAATTTTAATAATTTTGATTTATATTTTATTAAAAATTGTTCCCTTTTTTTAATTCTCCACTTTAAGATTTTCTATTATCTTTTTCGTATTTTCTTTTAAGTTTTTGTCATCAGTTATCTTTTAATTTTAAATTGGGCAAGGAATCATTTTTATCCCATGTTCCCCATCCTCACTGTACTCCAGTAACAAGACATGAGCAATTGGCAGCTGCGCTGCCAATATGCTTCGCAAAAACTCAAACTGCCTTTTGACTTTAACTGGTGGCGATATAATTCTCAGGAGCTACTTGATTCTGGAATTCTATTTCGTATGGAAAAATTAAAGAGATCCAGAAGTTATTATGAAGTTACTATTCTGAGAGTGCCAATGCTGACGTGATTTAGCAGGCGAGTTTCCATGTGGGCGCAGACAGCAGTTGTGATGAGTACCCATTTGCATGTTTTTTTTTTTCAATTCCTTCTATTCTCACACTCTCCCTATATATATCTTGTTCAAGTTTTCAATCGTTCATAAAATACTTTTTTATTCATCCACTCAAGTTCAAATACATTTTTTTTTTTTTGAAATTGTAGTGGATGACACTGGATGTTAATACAGTTTTTTTCTAATATTAATTCAGTAATCAAATTTAATTAATTAATTATATTTTTTTTTAGATTTAAGTTGCATATATCTACCAATAGACGGCGCCAGATAAACTTAAACAAATGAATGAAAATTATTTATAAGGACTTTCTGCAATAGAGTGAAAAAAAAAAAAAAAGGAATTGACTGATTATGGCACTGTGGCCTCGTCTTCAAAATGATTCAACTTAAATTCACTCATTACTTTATCCATATAATATACAACTTTCTCCAAAATAGATCATTCAGAGTCAGTATCGACGGGATCTTTTAATTAAAGCTGACACCCCTCAAGGTAGCGTATTCAGCCCAGTTCTTTACAACATCTTTACGTTCGACTTTACCCAAATTCAAAAATGTGAGTACTCGCCTCTTCGCTGACGACTCAGCAGCCCTGGTTCAGGGAACCACTATCAGATTTGTAAAAAGAACTCTCCAAAATTTCCTTGACTCCCTGGAAGAGTGGCTTGCACTATGGAGAATCTCTGTCAATACAGACAAAAGTAAAGCCATCATTTTCAGAAAAAAGTCATGCTAGATCTCCATATGAAGATTTTTTCCTGTTTGATGATCCAATAGAATGGGTCAATCAAGTCGAATATCTTGGCCTAATTCTCGACAGCAAATTAACATTCCAGAAACATCTCCACACTGTAAAAAACAAAATGCTGGAACAAATTACATCTTAGTTTGCCGTTAATAGGGAAAACATTCTATATCTTTACAAAAACAAACTCCTTTTATACAAACAAGTCCTTAGACCAATCCTGATTTATGCAGCACCCATCTGGGGCCTTGCTGCAAAAACTAACAGAAACAAAATCCAAGTTATCCAAAATAAAATTTTTAGAATAATTACGGAGCTCCTTGGTTCATTCGAAATGACGTGCTGCATCATGACCTACAAATAGAATCAATAGACGATCCTATTGCGAAGCTTTTCAAGAAAGTTGTTTCTAAATATCAAGAACCATGAAAATAATTTAATTAGAGCTCAACTATTCTTCCACCACAACGAAGGTAAATACCATTATCCATATTACACAACAGGATGGAATCACGACCTCAAGCCTCCCTAATTTCTTCTATGACCCCTCACCAATACTACTCTCAGTTCTAAGAAATCTCCTATCGCCCTCTTCTGCCCTGGCAGTGAGTACTGCGGAACTATGTTTAAAAAGAAAAAGAAAATTCCATTTCTGATAGCATCAAACTCTACCCTGCATTAACAAACTTTACTTCCGATATTCAATTCCAAATGTTGTTCGTATGTTTTCTGTTTCCTTAAAGTTTTTTTTTACTTTTGGGATTGTATATTTGTATATTTATATTTCCTATTTATTTCCATTATATATGTGTTTATATGTCTGCTATGTATTTACGTATTTATATGCTTTTATTGGGCCTTTATGTATTTTGATATTGCTTAATTGTCATCTCCTAGTTTGTCCGCCAGCCCCCCCTTTTTTAACTTCTTTCCCTCCTATTAACTGTTTGCTTTAAATTTTTTTAATTCCTGCTAATTCTGTGATACTTTGTCTTATTATATTTGAATTCAGAGCAGATGTGCACTACGTGCACAGGTACTCGACTCTCCTATCCAATCTAGTAGTACCTTAAAGCTAGAGATTCGCGCGAGAAGATTTTTTTGAGACATCCTTGAAGAGCAAAACAGGATATCAGCCCTTGAAGGCAAGACCCATTGCTCAGTTTTTAAAGCCAGTGAACTTTGGTTCAAACTCTCACGCAGTTCTCAACTACAGTTCAAGTACCCTCTGAATGAGTGCAGGATTTTGCTTCCAGGTTGGAAGGGGTAGCGCTAAAAGAGCTTTGGGGAGAGATCAGTTGATAGTGGGGATATGTCCCAAAAATTCAGAGAAAAGATGATTTTAAGCCAATTCCTGGTGGGACTCCAACCAAGGATAAAAGCACAAATGATGATTAAAAACCCTGAAACCTCTGAGGGAGCAGTCGAGTTGAGAGAAAGGATAGAAATTGCTCAAGAAATGTTAGTACCAACCGTTAATGTGTTAGAATCAGGTAATAGAGTTCCCGATAAGGAACTTGAGTCGATGCAGGCCAGTGGTGAAACGTTAGCGAAAACCCTGGATCTCGTGAATATGCAGTTGGAGCTTCTCAATAGTCTAATGGAAAAATTGAGGCTGAAACCAAATTAAGAAATGGAGGGAATTGGCAAGTAAATAGACAACCTGTAACGTGTTTTCACTGCAACTGGCCAGGACATTATATGAGGATTGCTACCAAAGACAAGCTGAGAGTAGGGTAGAGGCTCAAATCCCACGGGGCGAGGCAGCAGAGGTAAGGGCTATGGTAATACTTATGGTAATCAGAGATTTTCTGGTGGGAATGATCTTGGGGGAGTAGGCTACGTCCAAGAGATCGATCAGGGTTTGTAGAGAAATAGATGTGCTGGTGTTATAGAGATGTTCTTTATGTTGAAGGAAAGGAATATGTATATAATATGTAGGTTGTTGTTTAATTGTTTTTTTATATATGCATATATCTTTGCTGTTGCGTTGCGTATAATATTCTATTTCGAATTGTTGTTACTACTGTGCCCAACATGAAAGACAAATTAATTTTTTTTTTTCAAAAACTCTTTATTTATTCTTCCAAATTTATTTCATCACCTTCAAAGTTACCCCATCCGCACACAATGCACTTATTCCAACTTTTTTCCAATCCTCAATGTAGGCTAAAAAGTCATCGACAGGGATGCGAAAGCGCGAAGCGATTCACGTTGAATCTCTTCAATCGACTCAAAGCGATGTCCCCGGAGTGGTCTTTTTAATTTTAGGGAATTGCCAAGAGTCGCACGGTAAGAATATGGTGGTTGTGGAAAGATATGGGTTTCATTTTTGGCGAAAAAGTCACGAAGAATCGATGCAGTGTGAGCTGGCGCATTCAGTGTTTTCGGTACCAATCGAGATTTGACGCGTTTGAGGCCCAAAAGGGAATTGACCGATCCTTTTGAAATTCCAACATCATCAACAAGGTCTCTAATTGTGAATCGACTATTTGCAATTTTAATTTTTTGGACGTGAACATCGTCGGTTGAGGTTGAGGGTCAACCAGAGGGCTCTTCGTGTTCAACGCATTCTCTGCCTTCTTTGAACTATTTATACCACTTCTAAACACTTCTTTCCGATATAGGAATGCTCACAGAATGCCTTCTGCAACATTCTATACGTTTCGCAAGCAAAATTCAATACAAGTTCTTTGCTCAATTAATTCAGATATTTCAATAAGTGCATTGAAAGTGTTTTGTGTATAATAATTGAGTGTTAATTTTTAGAAAAGATTTAAAACAGCATTAATATTAAAGAACATATTACAATTGTTAATGTGATAATATAGAGCAGTGACTATGCCTTAGGATCAATAAATTGTCTATCTATACTTGCATAAAAGAAAAAAACTGCCAACATGTCTTTTATATCAAAAGCAGAAAACGTGATTTAACAAAACTTGATACCGAATTTGGCTAGAAGATTGGGGATCTTCGTGTGATAGACTAACGGGAACTGAACATGAAAGTTTCAATTTTCCCCACGGATGCTGAGTTTCTGAAAAATTCATTTTATAATATAATAGCTGAAAGATTAGAAACTAGAACCGAAGAGCAAAATCGGCCAAAGACTGCAGAGCAAGCACGGATAGCTGAAGAAAAAACAGAGGAACAAACAGATTCCACGAATTTGAACGGGAGAAATTACGTCTACAAATTGGAACTCAACGATTTGTACAGCCATTAGCTATTGCCGACATTGCCCCTGGTGTTCAACCAAACTTACACTTAAAGAAGTTACTTAAAAACTTTAATCCTAAAGGAGACGACATATCACTGTTTCTAAATTTATTTGAAAGGGCGACTTAAAATTTTAAATGGGACAAAGAGCATTGGTTGCATATCTATTAGGAATGTTACCTAATGGCATTGCCAAACTTATTGCTAGACAAACTGAGGACAAAGCTTAGAATTCGGATTTCATCAAAGAGATGTTATTAAAAGGTTCAAACTGAGTGCCAAAAAGTTAGGTCAACTATTTGCTACTCCCCCAAAAGCACCCAAGAATTGTTATCAAAGATATTAAATTGCTCAAATTTTTGCAGCTCTATGATGATAAACACTTTTCTAGTGTCTCATTAAACGATAAGTTACTTTTGAGACAGGATATTAAAGTATTATGGTTATTTCCAGATAAGGGAATATTCATAAAATTGAGATACTATTGCTGTATATAAATACCAAATTACTTGTCTTTCGAACATCATTAAATAATTAATATCATGTGTTATGTTATAAATGCATAAATAGACAGAGAGAAAATTGTCTCTCCATTTTTATTGTCTTTAAGAAATTCACATACCCAGGAAAATCCAACGCATCCAATGGCCTCGGACAGCATATCTGCAAGAATAGAAGGGTAGGCATTTCCTGTCGGAAAGTAAGCATGAAATCTCGGATGTTGCCAATGAGTCACCTACAACAAGAACAAAAAAATGATTCAATTATAAAAAAATAAATTACATTTAACTACGAATTCAACTTTAAAATCTTTTAAACTATTTAAAATCGCTGAGAATTGCAAATAGCAAAGACTGAACCTCTTTTTTTTTCTCCATGGTTTTCAAACATTTTCAACGAATGATACTGGAAAATGTCATTTCAGGGACAATCAATGTGGGTATTTTTATATGTCTGAGATGGCAATCGTATTGGAAGCGTCGAGTTAAAAAGGGTAAGCAAACGTTGAAGAAACAATGGATCGCGTAATGCATTTAACAATATCATTTTTTCTCGAATTCTTTTTGTTTTTCAGTATTTATTGACTCGATTGAAGGAAATCATCTACATGAGAGAAAAATGCATTTATACATCCACACACATGATACTTGAACTTTCAAATGGCTTTTGTAATTATTGGTCAAACTAGTGGCCCAGTGACAACTAGTTGGGGTCAAAGAAGGCTCAGGTTCAATTCACTGTTTTCAAATTCGATGGTCATTGGAAAAGCTTATGTATGCATATCGCACCGATAGTCAAGGTGCATGGTGGGAGTTTTCCTGTTTTTTTCCATACGACACCACTAATCTATACATTGACACCACTGATGTAAAAAAAAAGCATAAAAAAAAGAACTAGTTTTTTTAATTAAATATAAATATAAATAAGTCGTTCCATTTCACAAATCCCCTTTCCCGACTGATAATCCATAGGACTAAATATAGGTTTTAAATTTATTTATTTGTCAATTTCTTAAAAGACCTATACATAAAGAAAAAAAAAGGAAATTTTTCAAAATCTTGGGAAAATTGCAGCCATAACATAAAATTCATAATATATACAGTATTTAAGTAAAATTGAGTAATTCCTATAATTTAAAAAGGAATCCTCGTTATCAAAAAAACAATGCACTATATCTACGAAAATGAATTTTAACACTGACTATTAAAAGCATCTACGATGTTATTACGACCAAAGTATCTGCATTTTGACGAAAATTGTGCCCATAACAAGGAGAAATGCCACAATCTACATAATCACTATTTTCATTTAGCTGGATAATAACTGAAACATAAAAATTATTACACGAGAAATATGAAATGTCCATATTCGTCAGAAATCACAATACGTTAAAAAAAAAAAAAAAAAAAAATTGAATTCGAGATTTTTAATGGACGAAACGCAATACTACTGGTCCAAAAAGTACGACCAATTTTTCATTTAAAATTCCTGGGGCTTATGGAATTTCAATTTTTTTTTTTTAGGTTGGAGCTCCACTGTCCTTGACATCTGTGTCAAATGTGACGTCAAAATATTCATTAGTGCTTGAGTTGCGCTTGGCTTTGTGAGAACGCTAAAACTGATTCCGGCGATTTTTGAAATGCCTGAATGAATTGAGCAAATAACTTGCATTCAATTTTACTTTTCGGAAAAGTATAGAATGTTGCAGAAGGCATTCGGTGAGCATTCCTATATTGGAAAGAAATGTTTACAAGTGGTATACAAGTTCAAAGAAGGCAGGGAACGCGTTGAAGACGAAGAGCGCTCTAGTTGACCATCCACCTCGACCGACGAAGCTCACGTCCAAAATACACTCATGTCCATAAATTAAGGATAATTCAGAATCACACAGAAATTGAACTCTAAAATAAAAATTTCACCTGTAGAATTATCACACATCTTGAAAAAGAATATGCAAATTACAGGAAACCACCAGATAGAGCGGATAGTACGTCACAATGACGAGAGTGTAAGAGAGGGGTATATAAGGAATGGTGGCAAAGAAGTAAAATTTTTCACAAACGCTTTAAAAAGCCTTTCAGTGCAATAACCGCATAGTTATGGCCCAAAGGAAGCATTTGGATGATTTTTACGTGGCAGTATTATCGGAGGACTGGAATGTGGACGTACCCAGCTAGAAGTATCCGAGGAACTTGTAATCGCCCAGAGTGTCATCTCCAGGCTTTGACAACGATTCCAAGATGATGGTAATGTGAGTAGATGTTACAGCACAGGTCGCCCCCGAGTTACAACGCCGAATGAGGACCGGTATTTAGCAGTTACTGCCAAAAGAAACAGACGGAGCACAGCATCAGACCTGTCTCGTCAGCTCTCTTCAGCTACCGGTACGACAGTTTCAAGGCAGACCGTGTACAGACGCTTAGGGCACATTGGTCTATATGCTCGTAGGCCTGTCAGATGTGTTCCACTTACCGCAACTCACTGTCGCCTGCGATTAACCTGGAGTAGAGAGCATGCATTGTGGACACCGCAACAGTGGTCTTGTGTGATGTTTTCTGACGAGTGCAGGTTTAGTTTGCAGTCTAATTGTCGCCGGACTTTCATATGGAGAGCGCCAGGTACCCGTTACCATCAACAGAACACCATTGAACGACACCGTTACGGTGGTGCAGGATGGCTCGTTTAGCGAGGAATTATTCTTGGTTCCAGAACTGACCTGCATGTTCAGAGTGTAACGATGACAGGCCACATCTATCGGGATGTCATTCTGAACAACATGTACGTTTGTTTCGGGGCGCCATGGGTTCTGAATTTCTGCTTATGGATGACAACGCCCGTCCTCACCGTGCAAACGTTGTAGACGAATGCCTTCAATTGGAGGATATCACCCGTATGGATTGGTCAGCATACTCACCGGACTTGAATCAATAGAGCATGTGTGGGATATGCTTGGCCGACGAATTGCAGCCCGTCAACTCTCTCCCACCTGTAAACCGGAACTTCGGAGGGCATTACTTGATGACTGGTGTAATATTCCCCAAGATCAGATTGATAATTTGATACTCAGCATGCCTAGGCGTTGTAAGGCCTGTATTGCATCGTCCGGGAGACATACTCCATATTAACCATCATACTAACCATGTTATACTGTTTTTTGTAAATAGGTTCTTTTTGAAATTTGCTCCAGTGTAAAAATCGCAATTTTCTTAATTATGTCAAACATATAGCATCTTTTTTTGCTCTTTACCTTTTGTTTAATAAATGGACTTTACAAATAAGTCAAATTTGTTTTGCTTCTGCCTGAACTTCATTATCCTTAATTTATGGACATGAGTTGTATTAAAGATTTGGTAATCGATTTACAATTAGAGATCTTGCTGATGATGTTGGAATTTCAAAAGGATCGGCCAATTCCATTTGGGCCTCAAATGCGTCAAATCTCGATTGGTACCGAAAACACTAAATGTTCCTTTGTCACTGCATTGATTCTCCGTGACTTTTTCGCCAAAAATGAAACTCATATCGTTCCACAATCACTGTATTCACACTGTGCGGCTTCTGGCTATTCCCTAGACTCAAAGACCACCTGGGACACTGTTTTGAGTCGCCAAAGAGACATTTCAAAAATTGGCATAAGTACATTGTGTTCGGAGGGGATTACTTTGAAGGCGATAAATAAATTTGTAAGATTAAATAAAGAGTTTTTGAAAAAAAAATTATTTTGACTTTTTGGACACAGTAGTATAAGGGTATTCTAATACAGAGCACAACAATGTTTTACCGGACTTAAAATATCACTAATTATTTTTATACGTTTTTTGTTTTATTTGCCAGTTTTATTAGAGAATGTAAATATCACAAAAAAATTTCTAACTTATAAATTATAACAGTATATAAAGAATCACAAAAAAAGTAAAGCAACATCTTATTTAATTAAATCAAAAAAAAAGTGTACATATCACTATTCAATCTGTGGTACTATTACAAATTTTTGAATCTAATGCTGTCACTTATAATTTCATCCAAATTATTTTTTTTTTTTTTTTTTTCGAAATCATCTAAGATCTCTGAGGACTTGGGCTTAAAAAACGGTGCTTAAGTTTGTATCGTCATCGTAATTACATTCTTTCCTCTTTAGCAAATTTGTATCATGTTTCGTTTTTAAATGTGTATGGAGTCCGCTTGTACTTCCTCCATTCACTTTAATAACTCTTGAACATTTTTTACATTGTGCCCTCAAATTCTTTTCATCATATAAATAATGAAACCAAACCGAAGTATTATCAACTGATTTTTATGTTCTTTAAAGTTATTCTTATTCACTATTGTGGGGTATATATATAATAAATCTGAAAATTTTGAAATATTCTGAAATATTTTGAAATCTAAAGTATGGTATGCAAATAATGTACCAAAGTATGGTATGCAAATAATGTACCAAAGTAATGGTATGCAATGTGACTAACAAACTCAAAGTATGGTATGCAAATATTACAAAGTATGGTATGCAATGTGACTTTCTTCACAACTACAACCTTGTTTTCACAGATAAGAATTTCTAGTTTTTAGATAAGAATTCACAGATCAGAATAAGAATTTCACAGAAAAGAATTCTAAATTTCTAGTAAATACCGAAAACCGGTATTTAAACTTGTAAATACCGGTATTACAAAATTGTACAAATGGCTCAAAATACGGGTATTCGGTATACCGGTATTGCAATCCCTAGTCCTCATTAAACTATTAATGTTGAGGAAAGCTTCGAACTTTAAACAAAAACTCAACCTGACGGCTACTAAGATAGCCAAAGCTAAGAACGATGACCAGATGACGGCATCACTCCACTCAGAAATGTCTGACATTTATAAGTACATGGACGAGATAAAATTTGAATACGATGTCTCACTGTTTCAAATCCCCTCTGTCCAGGAGATTGAAGATCGATGCAAAAGGGCCCAATACGCCAGAGAAATGCTAGCGACACCATCCGCACCTGCATTGCCTATAATTGACCCATCAATTGCTGCACTCACCCTCAATCAAAACGATTCGAGAAAAGGGAAGCGCCTCACTGACGGTGAAGGTTTCAGGTTCCTGCGAAACATCTCACCTGTAAGCAGCCCCAGGCTACCAAAGATGCCACCATCTCCTAAACAATTCTTACAAAGAAATGAAACAAAGGAGGAAAATGCAGTATACGACGTCAAGTCTCCCCCAATCTACTTCCAGCCTAGGAGTGACTGGAACTCAGTAATTAACATCTTGAAATCTCAGGTACCACTGCTGCAAAGCAAATATACCGGCAGATTCATGAAGATTCAAGTCGGAAAAGACGATGACTTCAGGAAACTGACGAAATTCATGAATGAGAGGGGTCTTGATTACAAAAGTTACTCCCCAAAGAGGAAAGGCCCGTCAGGTAGTAATCAGGGGCCTTCCTGCTTCTATCAACACGCAGGACATCACCTCTGAATTAGCAGAGGAAGGATTCACAATACTAAAGATCTCCCGGCTCTCGAAGTTTAAAACAAAGGAGCCCATGCCTTTGTTTTACGTACAACTCAAAAAATCAGCGGAAGAGTGGCATCTACCAAATAACCGAGCTACTCGGAACACAGGTATGCATTGAAGCATACCGAGGACGCCCCGGCCCCAGCCAATGCTGGAACTATCAAGCCTACTTCCATTCATCGGAAGTACCTGCGAGATGCGCCCGTTGTCGGGCCCTCACAACGCAGTGCCAGCTATCCAACGATCAACCCCCCAGATGTATCAACTGTGGCGGAGATCATGCTGCAAATTGGAGGGGCTGTCCCAGATGCCCTGGCCAGGGTAAGAAGAAAGTAGCAAAAAACGCAAGCCCCTGCCTCCAACACCTCGACCAACGCCCAGACCTCGGGAATTCTCGTATGCGAGCATGACCGCAGGCACCGTCAGCAACCAGAGCCAGCACGCTTCCCGTCAATGAAAAGAGATTCCCCGCACCCTCAGATACGTAACGAAGCGATCAGACAAATACCTGTATACCATTCAGGTGTGGCTAGCTCAGGAAGAGACCCAGAGCTATCTATGATACGCACTGGGAATCTTTCCGGCATTGAAAAGGCATTGTGGAATTTATTCTGCAACGGCTAATTCTACCGCTGTGGCTGTTGTCTAGTCACTCCGATCACTTCAAGCGAATCTGAGCTGCAAATTTTGGCATTTAAATTTTAATTATTTGCTACGATGTGCACCTTAACTTAGAACATGGCTATCTGACTCTTAATTGTAATTTTAAAAATTTAGTTTCTTATTTCTTAATGGTTCATTTGCATTTTAATAACTTTTTTTTTAATTTTCTAATTGTTTGTTTACTTTTAAATTAATCAATTAGTTTATCTTAACAGCTTATAGCTTTTATTTACATTTATCTATCTTGTTAAATTGTTTAATTTTTAACTTTGAACCTAACTTTTTGTTTAATTTTAATTGTCTCGCTATAAATTTTAATTTTTAATCAATAGTAAATTTTAACTGCTCTCTTTCACCTCACACCAAAGTACTCATAGTGCTTAAATGATTTATTTTGCAATTCAATAAAAAATGTATTTTCCTAACTTCGGTTGGGTTTTTAAACCATTTTCACCAACTGATTGATGGCACCATCTGTCGGCGAGCCAGTCAACAAGCAATTGATGATATTATTTTTGTATGTTTTATTTACTGCTTATTTATGTTCATTTCTAATTTTATCTTAATTCCTTTATTCTTAGCTTTAAATTTTAATTTTAACTTTAATCTTGTATTTTTTTGGGGGCATCGTCAA
Organism: Caerostris extrusa; assembly: GCA_021605095.1. Lineage (NCBI taxonomy): Eukaryota > Metazoa > Arthropoda > Arachnida > Araneae > Araneidae > Caerostris > Caerostris extrusa. Next base: position 33,127 of record BPLR01006306.1, read on the forward strand.
CGGACTCCTAATTGTACCTATAGCTTTAGCTTTCGATCTCTTGCTTTAATTGTTCTCAAGCAAGAGATGTTTTCTAAATTTTAATTGTTTTTATTTTTATTTATTAATATTCTATAATTTAAGCAACTACATTCTATGCTAATTTTTTAACTATTTTTAAGATGTGGAGGTATTGTGGTTCTTAAAACCACTCAGGAACATCATAACAGGTACGCCGTTGCCCATTACCCCGACATCAATTATGTATATCACTCAGTTTTTCTGTACTTGCAAATATTTATTCTGTCTAAGAAATTTTATAACACAGGTTTTTCATTGTTTACATTTACAAACATTTTAAATTAAACCGATAAAAACAAAAATGTAGTAAGACTCTATAACATATATGAAAACTAGTAATTTAAAAATAGTTATATTAAACATTAAGGTCGGAGACTAATGAATGAAAGAGTACACAAAAAATGCATTCAATTGACATTTATACAAAGCATTTTTTTGTGGGTTGAAAATGACGAAATTTTAAGAAACTATTATACTGTTATCAAATGAAAAAAACGGTAAGTATTAAATTATTCCGGAGAAACTGGTAAATTAATTGACTTTGAAATCACCTAGGAAACGGAAATAAAACTCTTCTGAAAAAAAATATTTGCGCTACAATCAAATATATACAATCGCTACAAATATTTGCGGCAGCGTAAAAAAACCCAAAATTCATTGAGTAAATGATAAAAAATTATTATAAGCCTACATACTGTGTACTTACTGAAAAAGAGTATTGCTATTGTTACAATTCAAATTTTTATGTCCTAATTCATACCAAAAGTACTAAAAAAATTAGGAATGCTATCAAATAGAATTTTGAATAAAATTCGATTCGAGTTTGAGGTATTTTTATATTTTATATTCCTATTAAAACAAATTAGTGAATTCAAAAAATTGTTAATTGACTTTCTTAATTTCAGTAAATATTAATAATTGCTATGATTCGTCGATGATTACTTCATTCAAATATCATTTCGATAGATAATAATCAATTACATTTATAAATACGGTGAAACTATTAGTGATGGATTGCTTGTCATCGACGTTCACATTTCGTATATAATCAAATATATACTCTTAAACATTGTTTCTCAATATTGCTGACTGAAATATAGAAAATACAGTCAACTAATTATTACATATAGCTCCTGAAATAATATTTTTAAATTAGGAAAATCTGATTTGATTAGATTGAAGAGTTCAATCTCAATTAAATTACAGGATACTTATAGCCAACTTATTACAATTTGTAAGCATTGGATTATTAACTTTAAAATAAAAATTGCAAAATAAACATTTTCTTAAAAGTATTCTCCTCCTCTTTGAAAAATTATTTCTTAATTTCAGGAAGTATTTGAAATAGCTCGAAGAAAATAATTATCTGATTCCACGAAACTAGCTTATTTGACTTTTGATGGTGATTTTACAGAAATTCTAATTTGTAAGTATTTTTATAATGATAAAGTAAACTCGGTACTTTCGCTATGGAAGTTATCAAAGAATTCAAGTATACAGAAAAATTTTTTACACTCACGGAAATTCATTCATTGAAATATAAATATTAATTGAGGCAATTTTTTTTTTATTTAATTTAATATGGTTCCAGTTTGGTACTTCATTCATACTTATACTTAGTCATCCAAATTTAATACTGTTGGTTTTTAAGTGATTTACAGTACATTCACACTAATATTTAATTGAAACTTCAATTGAATTTTAATTTTATTGTATAAAATTATGTTGCTTAAATTATTATTTTTATTTTCTGTAAACGCTAGATAAAAATCAACTTATATTCCTTGAGTAATTTTATTTTCTGGATGATTTAAATGATAAGCTTCGTTTTAAAAATTCACTTGAACGAAGAAGTATATAGATTTCTGAAATATCAGAGCATTTCATATATTTAAGTTTTTTACGAAATTAACAATCGATAAATAATTCATACCATCATCATTACTCATACCATCATATATCAATATGAGAATTTCATATAAAAGGTATTAGACTGCTGTGTATAAAATCGGAGAAATCTTTGTAATTTTAAAAGCAGGTACATATTATAGCAAGATTCTGTCAATATTTCACTTCACTAGAAAGCAGGTAAAACTGTAATAGTAAAAAGTTGCAACCACCCACTCACCCCGGGCATGATGCACCTCTCTACGTCTCTCATTATGTCTTCCCAATCTTCTCCCTTCTGAGGCGCGGCATCTGGAATCAGGTTCCTTAGGTATCCCGGCTCAACGCTGGGAGTGACCCTCCTCTGAGAAATGGACTCCAAATAGTTAGCTATGTAGTCCACTTCATTTCCCGGCCCCTCACGCGAAATTCTGCGGCGTCCATCTCAAAGTTTCTCAGTTTGCTTCTTCGGTGAATCTCGCCGTCGCTCCGACAACTTTATATAATGCTTATCAGTTCATTCATTAATGACAAATAAGGAAACATACATTTGTCACATTTGTCACAAGCACTTGTCACATTTCTTCCACATTTCATTTGACCTTCCTGATTTTCTTATAGAAGGGTTTTTATTTATGTATCCGGAACTGGTTACGCTAGTGTTACGTGACGCCAACTAACATATCTATCCAACCGGATAGTTTTGTTTACAGCAATTTGAAAACTTCGTGTGAATAAAAGAACGGAATTAACTCGTAAACAATTCCGTGCGAAGATTTATTACGACTTGTGACGAGGAGTTCCCCAACAACAGTGCTTTCGATCATATCGTTTTCATGTATGATCATCTAAAACCATTGTATGTCACTGGCTCATTTGTTTTCTGGAAAACAGCGTAGAAATAAGGGAAAACACCAGCAACGCAGCAATATTCTTCATCGTGGCTCTACACGTTGATCCAAACCACTTAATATTTGCCGTGTCGGAACATCGGCAAGTGCGTTGTTATTTATTGCTTTCATTTACAAGTGAGTGTTACACGCCGGATATAAAAAGAATAGCTTTAAAAAAAGTATTAAAAAAATTTAACTTCTTATACTGTTTATTTAAAAGAAAGGACATACCTTATGAACTTTCGTTATTGGATAACATAATTAGTTTCTCATATTCGTCTTCTATTATATATTCAGGCATATCATCGAATACTGTTTCATCTTCACTGATACTCTGATCCATAAATGAATAACTATCTTCCGTTACACCCAGATTGTTAGATATACTGCATTTTTAAATGACCTTCGAATAATGTCCTGTTTAATTTCATTCCATGCTTTTTGTTATTCCTTCACACACTATTTCTAGACTGACATGGCGTATTTAGCCTCCTTTTGTAAATGCTATTTCACTTTCGAACATCCACATATTCCACTGCCGTTTTTAAATTTGCTTTCATTGGTTTATAGATACAAACATCTAAAGGTTGAACTAAAAGATTGAACTAATGAGGTTAATCGGCCTGAAATAATGAGCATTTTGTTCTCAGCAATTTGTTCTTTGATGGGATCTGAACATGTCCCAAACCAAATAACTTTATGGATTCTTTAAGGCACATGGACGCTTTTGCCAAACATTTCTTATCCACAATATAACACAATTATCATTCATCCATCCTTTCTCGTGCATATGAATTGGCAATGGTCTCAAAATAAAAACACATATACTCTCAGTGAACTACAAAAAAATCATCTCCTTTATTCGAAAACCAAACACACTCTGCCCTGGAGCACTACAGTGAAGTGAAATTTTTTATGACATGTTGTTTTCATGTGAATTGGTTTTTTTGTTCCTTTCACATCAATTGTTCTATTTCCTATCATGTCAAACGTTATTGAAGTTTCATCCATTTTTCTAATATATGACGAGGGGCCGGATTTAGATGAAAAGATGCCCTAGGCTATACCACTTATGAGGCCCTTTCACCTCCCATTTTTAAGTTTGTAAATTGAAAATAAAAATACATCGTTGCTGTGATATATATCAATATGTTAAATGAAACTTGTTGTGATGGGTACTAATCTTTATAAAAATGTGGCACTGATAATAAATAAAAAAAAAAAAAGTCGAGAACACTTATTTGGACATTTATTCTCAGCACGATATATCGTACTTGTAACAATAACTAATCAAACATAACACACAACATTTACAAAGAAACAAAATTCAAATAATAAAAATCTTTGACTTCGAAAATAAACTATGCAATAAAATTATCATATTTTCTATCAAATTAAATATATTCAATACATTGAAGATTAAAGCAAATTCAATCCAGATAAATTTATTTCATAATAATTCGCCTTTAAAATTTAAGTATGTGTGGAATTAGTATTAAAATGTGAGGAATTACTCCTTATTTTCAATTCAGTGTTTTAGTGTTTACTGTTTTTAGAATAGTGTAATTCTAATTTTGCTAACAATTTGAATGTAGGCCCATCTTTATCTTGAGGCCCTAGGCTGAAGCCTAGTTAATTTATAGGAAAATCCGGCACTGTTTATTACAATAAATGTATTTTATTTTTGTCAATGATATACTTCTTGAAACTAATCAATTTTCTGCCCAAATCTTTAGGGGGCATTTGCGAAATTTTTTTCTTTCTTTCAGAGCTAAGTTACTCCGTGACATAAATGGCAACACCAACTCAAAAGTGCTTTAAAATTTTCACTTTCATTTTCGATCTTTTTTTCCACTTTAAGACAAATAAACGTACCCTTTTTCTTCTTACAATTAATCCATCTTGGTGATTTTCTAGCACCCAATTCGCAACACTTTCTTCTAGGAAAGATCATTTCGTTACTCCTTACGCAAAGCTCATATATTCCTTGGCATATTAATTATTTTTCACTGACGTATGGAGCTTTCACTAACCTTAGAAATCCTTGCTGCAGTACTATTTCCATTTTCTTTAGCGAATTGAATCATTTTGATACAATCATTCAGAATTACAACATTCATTCAGAATTATTAACACAAGCTGAGCTATCAAAAACTAGTCTTATTTTGGAAGCAGAATTTTCTTTCATTCGATGACTATTTGGTCGATGAGGCAAATAGTGTACATTTCAGATTTCACAACAATTTGGACCAGGTACTATTTCTTCGATAATATCTTGCTCTCATCCTATTTTTAAACACTTGATCGTAATCTGCTAAATAGTTGTTTACCTAAAAGATTTTTAACAGTCTTTTTCAAACGTTGCTAAGCCAAATATTTGTTGTCAGCCATTAAAGGACATCTATCCATCCAAAGAAGAGATACTATATATTTTCCGTAAATTTCTCTGCTAGAGAGGCGAAAGGGGACTCGGCCGGTGTCGAAAATCAGAAGTGTTGAAAAAATTGTTACTCATCATTGCTTCTCGTACTCTTGATCTCAAGGACGAAGATAAAGACTTCAATAATTCTTCGATAATATGATACACCTTTTCATTCTCCATTTTAATAAATTCTATTAGAATATTTTGGGGAAAGGTCTTTAAAATGATTGGACATAGAACAGTGTAATAATTTTCGGTTTTCAAATCTAAATATTCTAAACTTCTTAATTCAGTTGAAATTGTATTACAAAATGCTCTAAAAGCCCAAATATAATTCGAGTTTCTTAATGGTTTTGTATTTAAAATATTATTTATATATGTATGTGCCAATAATATGAATAAATTATGAATAAAATATGAATTTTATGAATCATTTCTTGCAAATCTTTAACAATAATTAAACTCGCTAATCATTTTAACTTGATAAGAATCTTTAGCAACTTAATTCCAGAATCATATCTATAAGTAGAAATAGAAAAACATCTACAGTATTCAAAAGCAGGTACTTACGTATTAACGATATCTTGGCGACAGTTGCGGCAATAAAGAGGACACGCGCCCACCGCAGCTACAGATTTGGCGGTTTTTAAGTGCCACCAATCTATTTTATTGGTTTGGTAACCTTAATAGCTGTTAGATTGGCGACACTTAAAAACCGCCAAGTCTGTCGCCAAGGTACCGTTAATACGTAAGTACCCAAAAAGCAGTACCATCTAAATGTGCTTTGAGTAAATTTATCCACTTTATCTAATAAGTCATTGTTATCAACGTTGGACTCAAAACTATTCCAAAATGTAAGCCATTTTAGAAATATTTAATGTAGGGAATTTTATTTTTACTCCATCCATTTACTGCAACTCATTTAATTGTATACTTTGCTTAGGATATGTACCGCATTTATTTTTCATGCAGTTACTTTTTTTCACAAGAGATTTTTTATTTGCACGAAATCTCCAAAGAGTAACTTTTTCGCCATATTCATATGTATTTTTAATTTCAGGTTCAATATCTACTTCCACGTAAAGAGATTGTAATTTATTCTCAGTTTCATTTACAGAGCTTTATTTAATAGTTAACATTTTAACTACTTAAATCTATATATATTTCTTCATTGTTTGTTATTTCTGATTTTAATTTCGTGAAAATCTTAGTAACTGATGCTCTAAAAACACTGCCTTTCTTTTTTAAGAAATTCAATATCTCTTCTTTACTATTTTCTTCATTCGCCACTTCAAAATTAAAAGTATGTCTATATGTTAACTATATCCTACAATTCCGGCAGTGACGCCACATTTTTACCTCCCCAAACCATTCGCTTAAAGTAGAAAAATTGTTGTAAATTTCTTACCTTTCTTGTCCAACGAATCACTGATGAGACATTCGAAAGGTCCGCCTATAGTCAGTCAATTCATATATATTCCAATACTTTTTCTTACTCTTATTTGCACAAGTGACAAATGACATGCATAGTTAAATAATATATATTATTAAAGATTGAAAGTATTTTGTCTATATATTAACTATATCCTACAATCCCGCAGGGACACCACATTTTTACCTCCCCAAATCATTCGCTTAAACCTGAAAAAATGTTGTACATTTCTTACCTTTCTTGTCCAACGAGTCACTGATGAGGCATTCGATAGGTCTGCCTATAGTCAGTCAATTCACATATTCCAATAGCTTTTCTTACTCTTATTTGCACAAGTGACAAAGGACAATATGTATAGTTAAATAATAAATATTATTTAAGATACAGACACATAATCCACGTCTACAATGGGCAACTAACAGCAATGAAGTGAGGAGAAAAGGCTCGCAGATCATCATCCTATTTTTATGAAGTACATTGGTTATGGTCTTTTCACGCCTAATCTGGCTAGGTGAAACACATGGCAATAAAAGATAAAACATTGATAAAAAGAGGCAGTGAGCTATAATTATGACCGTGTTAGTAAAGAGAAAAAAATAACAAAAAGGGGAGAAGCAATAGGAGGAGTATTAAAAAACATGACGAAATTAAAAAACTATTAAATAAAAAGCAACGAGGCAATTAATTAAAGCATTTAAATAGTAGTTGGATTTTATCAGTTGGGCTATTGGCGTTTTTAAGTTGGTTATAGAAGTTGTCTAATCCTCCTAACATGTTAATATATTTACTAGTTCAGAAAGAATGTACAGCGCTTTAGAAGCAGAAGCAGCAGTTAAGTTATTATTATTATTATTATTATTTGCAATAGATTGCTCTGAGACCGATGCCATGGTATTTTCGGGGTTCCTTTGAAGAAACTTGCGTAGGAGACACCCGTGGTGACTGGTCGTCTGTTGTCGGCGGTCCTTGGCGCTTCTTGGTTCTGGTTGGGCGGGAGGCGTGGCTTAGGGAACATTGGGCATCCTATCCAAGCGGCGAGGTGCCCCATCTAGTGGCAGTTTATGCAAGTTGGATTTTCAATGCGTTCTTTGATATGGCAGTCCTTAATATAATGTTCATCCCCGCATTTGATGCATCTTTTTTGTAGCTGTAATTTTTAGATGAGTAGTGAAACAGATTGCAGGAAAAGCATTGTGACGCTCCTGGCTTGCGGTTGAATTTCTCTACTCGAACCGAGAAGTGAAGGAGGCGATTTACCTCGGAGATCTTGGTGTTCTCTGGGGCTTTTCGGTAAACTATTTGCCACACCGGGATAGGTGCCTTGGTCTTCAGGTTTGTCAATTGGCGAACTTGATCTATCTTGAGACCAAGGTCAGCAAGTCCGGTGGCGATCTCATCAGCAGAATAGCTGACATGGAGGCCTTTTAGCATCGCTTTAAGCTGGCGTTGATTCTTGGGTGTGATGACGTAGTATTCCATTTTCCCTCCGTAAGGTATTTAGTGATGGAGTATGTATATCAGAGTTTCCGGGAAAAATTTTTAGTTGCTCACCAGCAAGCTTGATTTTGACATCATCTTTGAATTGATTGCTGATCTCAGCAATCTGATCCTTTAGGTTGTCCGAGTAGCGCACCATAATAGGCGGCAGTTTGAGTTCAGTAGGTAGTCATAGCAGAGTCTATTTCAAGATCGATCTCCTCAGCGTTTAAGTTAGTAAAGTTATTAGCAGTTTCTATTGGGTTATTTAAATTACTCTCAACATTAATTCTAGCGGTATGCTTTTTAGGCGGTTTAAAAATCCATCATTATCATTAGTAGCGGCAGCTGCAGGTCGTTTAGTTTTCTTAGGTTTAATATTAGTTTTAGAATTAATTTTTAAAAAAAAAATTAATTTTTAAATAAATTTTTACTTTAGCGTTGCTGTGCCTGGCGCAGTTAGTGAGTAGACATGAACCAAGCTCACATACCCTTTTTTTTCGAGTCTGTGACAGCTGTCTCAGCTTTCTTGAGGGCGTCCATGGAGGCTTTTATGCTGCTGGGTTCAATGATTCTACCATCAATGAGAATGTTTTGCTGGTCAATAATTTGCATCATCATGTTTTTGCTTTTTCTTGTCCTTAAGTTGCGCCTCTGCTGCAGTGATTTGATGGCAGTGTTCGGGCCCTGAGGAGGGCCGTTCTCCGTCGTAGAGCGAACGTCATGGTTAATAGGGAAATTTCCTTCAAAGTTGGTGCGAAATTCCGCCATCGTTCTGAGTAGATCATCCGTGATCAGTACGTACAGCCTCTACTTTCTCAGTCACTCTACTCCATCTGGCTCACAGATGAAGTACGGTTGCAGTTTAAGTGGTTAAAGTTCTAATGAATATGTAATTTTTTCGATAAGGGCGTTTAAATCTACAGATTTATCACGCCTATTCGACATGAAGCAACTAATATGTACCCACTCTTTATCGCCACAATTTTTAACGGGTTCTCACTGAAGATATATTTAATAAGGCTTGTTGTCATCTCTATGTCCCTAGAACCCAACGAAAGAAATTTCTTGACTACGAATTTTTAACGATCATCTTTGGAATAAAAATTTGAACTTTTGATTCGGCACTGCAGCAATGAAGATTCGAATTAAGCTTTCGTTTCTGAAGCGGCTCTATTCAAAAGGCCATGAAAGACTCAACGCACCCAATGTTGCAAGCTGTTTTCAAAATACTTCAATTTTATAAAATATTCTGGTAATTAGAAAAATTTTCCTGCTAGATTCATAAGCCAGCACAATGTTTGTAAAATATTTATTTAATATGAAGTCTTTCCAGACATTACAGCTATAATATTTATACATTGTTAAGCATGATTAAGTATTGAAGAAACCTATCTCTCATCCAGTTGTGATTAAAGTAATTCATTTTATGAGTCTTACTTGATTAAGAAGTCAATTGCAAAGCTGATAATCTCTCTCTCTCTCTCTCTCTCTCTCTCTCTATATATATATATGAAGGATTTGTTTGCCTGCTAATTTGAAACTCAGGTCCCCGTGCATTCAACGCCCTATGTCCAGTAAACATCCTGTCTGTGGGGGTGTCTAGGGGGTGAGCTGACGGGATGAAAGGAATGCAATTGAACTTCTGTAACCAAAGAGAAAGGTGGTGTGGCTAGTCCATTCGAGTGTGATGGCTGCCTAAATAATTAATTAATACAGTCCAATTTGTGTTATGTCGAATATTATTTGAGTCTTTATTTGTGTGTGTGAGCTGTCGAAATCATGAACTCTGAACTTTGACCCCAGGAGAAGGAAACAGATCCCTGTAAATAGGAGGAAGGCTGGTCGGCGACGAGAGCGGAAAGTTTGCCGTCAATGAGATAGCTGCATTATGCAGCGGAGAATGAAGATGATCGAGAATATGTTTTTAACCCAAAATCAATAATCAATGTAAATTTAGGTGTAGATAATAGTGCTGAATTAAAAATAAAAAGAAACACTCTGTTTCTTCATTTATTTTCAAATTAACCCCTAGACACCATCACAGCACCCATGCCCTATATATATATATATATATATATATATATATATATAAATATATATAGTGTCTTTTAGCCTTGGCATCTCAACATTGAATGTTCTCAAAACATACGAATGCGCGGATAAATCCATTTTTAATAAAGTAATAAATTTCTTCTACAAATAACAAATACGTTACTTTCTGTCTTTTATAAATCTCTCTGTATATTTTGACTTCATTTTGTACAACAATACAATGTATATGTTTTGTTGTTCTTTGTGGAAATTGGTTTGCCTCGTGTTTCACTGTTTTATTTGACAGGAGGATTTATTATGGATAACAGCCCCACATTTGCATGAAACACGGAAAACTCCCTCCAGGCAGTCCTGTCATTGATGCGAGGAGATTTACATGCATTATCACAATTGGCATCGATCTTCAAGAAAACATATTGGAAGTTAATTTTTCATGTGGAAAGTCTAAATTAAATAACTGGAAGGAATGGAATCCCAAAAAGCAAGCCAAATCTAAATTTCACGTGTTTTCACTGGGAATGAACACGAAAAATATGTAGACTGGAAAGTCCTTTCACTGAAGAAGGGCGGAGAATGGCAAACTCCAAATACCGTCCAGGGGATATTCCAAATTGCGCTGTTGCTAAATTAGTTGCAGTTAAACAGGGCTTCCACTACTTGCATTGGGTAATGCTGATTCTGTTATACATTCGTTCTGTCGATGACGAAGATCTCCTGGTTAAGTGTCGCTCTTAGGATCAAAAATGAAAACGAATAAACTCAATTGCTTTCGTAGGTTAAAACATTATTTAGCCGCCAAACAAAAATGATTCCAATGTACGGAACACCTTATATACACTGTAAATTCTAATATGTATGGATGATGGAGGAAAAATGTATGAATATGTGTGATAAATCAGCTTATGTGTTAAAGTAATCATGGAGAATTTTATTCAAAGGGATTTTGTCTATAAATCGAAGGAATTGATATATAAACATTTTATAAAGCTACAATATCAAAGTTATTCAATTACGCAATTGCTTCAAGAACAAATAAATCCAAGCAAGCTATTGAAACCTGTTTTAATATAAATCAAATTCTAAAATGGCATTGTTTACGTTATATTTGTGTGCTGTGGCCGTAGAGAATTAGATGGATAGTGCATTTGGTTTAATTTAATGATAAATCGCTTCACCCCTATGTGACTTCACATTATGAAGGCGTTACATTTCAGCTCGGACAAGCAAGAACAAATTAATTTACTTAGAATGGATACATAACATTTAATAAGAACATAAATATATTTAGAATTATTGTCGGAACAAGTTTTTTTTTTTTTTTTTTACATTTGTGTGTCCGTGTGTTGATACATGGAAGGCTTTTCAACATTCACATGTTGGCATTTAGATTTTATAACTTTTATAATATATTTCTAATTGTACTCTGTAGAGCAAAAGTTTATACACTAACATATGTTTACTTGACTAGCAGTTAGAAGTAAACGGATTGAAAAAAATGCGTGTATAAAATTGTACTTCTTATTAAAGAAAAATTAGAAACTTTCAAATCTTCGCTTGTAATTAGCCGCTATACTAGCAGTTCGTTGTGTCAGGATGAAATGCTCTCTTTTAATTATATTAATTTTTATTTATACAATTAGTATATACATACACATGGCACCCTGTGCCTCTTATACAATAGTATTAATATTTTAAAAGCCAAGAGCCGGTCCCTTGACCATCTGTTTTGATCTGACGCTACCTAGCGCTCACCTCGTGGTCTGAAGATATCACCACACTGGACCACACAGTTACGGTCACAGTTATTGGTCACAGTTACCAGTTATAACCGCGATCTCTCGCTGTTATATATTAATAATAATTAAACCTTACACTTGCTTGAAATTTAGTTGAAATGAAAGCCACGTAAACACATCTAACGAAAAGAATTTCCATCGACCAATCGCATTGGACTTGATGTATTTTCCAATCATTGTCCTTCATTTCAAAATAAGTAGCTCGCACCTTTAGACCAATTTGTTCTACAGATTTTATTTTTCACAGCAGCTATCATTTCCTCCTTAAAGATGACGGATTTCGACTTTGCGTTCGTTATTTATGTCCCGGCCAAAATCTTAATGAAATTTTTATTTTGCGGATAAGGAATCAAGCATTATTAAAAAATTGAAGAAAGAGTGCTGCAGCTTGGGACTACTTCAATGATTTGGAATGTCAAGGTAAGCTGAAAATTTTTGAATACTATATGAATGTTTGAATGATTTATTGTTAAGAATAGTGCCTATCCGACTTACTTATGCAAAAAAATCATGCATATCAGGGTCTATATCCGTTCGGTAAACTCACCCCCGGCCATAAATCCCAAACTCCATCTTGATGAACTGATCTCTTGACCATCTTGCACGAAGTATTTTATGACACCTGCCAATTAAAACGCTTCCCATAGCTGTGGCAAATGAGCTGCATCCACCGGAAACGGATCATTCCGTTGCACATATCGGATTCCCATCCGGTCAGGTGTAGAGACCAACAAACATCCCCTTCCAAGGGACGCACACAGAATATAGCATAACACATGAATTATACAATAATTATATAAAATTTTACCTTAATTAAAAAAAAATATTTACACAAATACATTGCTCATATTAACACAACAGTGTTCAGTCATTTATCATTGATGTGGGATAAGTACATTATTTCCTTAAAATTCCTGAAATTTTAGAATTTTTTTCTTCATTTTATTCAAATTTAGCTACGCCCAGTCGATCTATCGTTGTAGGATTGGTGTTCACATCATATTGGGCGGTGCATTTTGGCGAAAAATGTTTTGAAACCAAGTCCCAACGCCCCTATCTTGCTATTTTACCGGTAATTCAACTGTCTAAGACAAACTTTAAAAGCAAATTATAGAATCTAAACATGTTTATATCAGAATATGAAACTTCAAATTCCACCCTATTTATGCAATAAAAATAGAAAAATAAAATTGAAGGAATTCTAATTATCTGTATAATAAAAATTCATTTGGACACTATCATCTATCATATGAAACAAACATACATTCAATATGGAATTTTTTTTTTACGATTAATATCATCATTAACTAACGATTCATATCATCACTTTATAATAAATAGTAGATGATAGAGTAAAAAGATATGAATCGTTAGTTAATGATGATATTAATCGTAAAAAGACAATTCCTTATTGAATGTATGTTTGTTTTATATTACTTGTAAAAAATTGTATTAAAGAATTAAAAAATTGTTTTGTTGTTGCTTATCCCCTTGATTTAGAATCCTAAACCAAGTCCAGTAGATCATGCTGCATCAATAGATCGTAAACGGTCCACCCCTCATTCAACAGTTGCCTCACAGAGGCACCAATACAATCGATGAGATGAGAGGGAGACGCGATGGCCGAACAATGACAAAGGGTGAATGTCTTTCGTCTCCATTGAAGGTCAAACTCTTAGTGTGGCCAGTCCTAGCTAGTCTAGCTAAAGCCGTTTGAGCAGATCTAGGACAAGAGCATTGCAAGGACATACCAGGACTCCAAGCGATATTCACTCTGGCTAAAGTCATGGAATGAACCTCTGAAGCAAACAGATTGGATGAAGAAGCTTTGGGAAATTCGCAACCTTCCCTAGCGATCAGATCAGCAATTTCATTTCCATAGATGTCCACATGGGAGGGAATCCACTGCAAGCACACCGATCCGATCTGGTCCAAAACAGCTAGTTTAGAAATTATATCCTGCCCCAATTGGTCCAGGATGCTTGGCCAATCCATCAAATACTGTATTGAGCTCTTACTATCAGTCAGAATCCAAACATCAGGTACTTCAAAGTCTAAGGCTAGGCTCAGAGCTTCGCTTATAGCAATTAATTCTGAGTGGAATACTGAACTGTGGTCCGGGTTTCTAAAACGATATCTAAATTCTCCGGTACTTGTTCTTCATAAAAATTCCGCTACCTGTTCTTCCAGAGCCAGATTTGCTTCCGTCAATGTAAATAACCACGGCCCGAGGAGAAATATTATTGATGATCTCGAGAGCCAACTGACGCAGCAACTCCGGGTGTTCTTCGTGTTTGGTAAATTTCACTTTCAAGTCTTCGTTAAAAGTTGCATTACTAAGTACAGTAGTAGGTGTCAGTTAGATTAAAAAAGGAACACTGGGCTCGACTTCAATATCTGCCAATCCCTGCTTCCATATTAAACCCAGAGGGCTGTCCTTTTTTAATCTCTGGTTATTTGTACAGTTCGATAAAAGGTTTGATGATCTGTTATAAGGCTTAAAACTCTTTAGTTTTGCAACGTACTTCGCCATATTTATTTCACTTCTCTAGGAGAGGGGCTGAAAATCAGCCTCATAACAAACAATATCATTGGGACAACTGTGCCTGAGACCAGTGATAATTCTGGCAAAGCTAAATTGTATTCTCTCTAGTTTTTTAGGTTAGTAGATGCAGCAACCTGATAGATCTGGTAGCCATATTCAAGGATTGGCCTTATGAGTGCAGTAGAAGTGATCTTGAGTGTGCATGCACCGGCTCCCCAATCCTTCCAGAAATGTATTTTAGTAGTTGAAGCCTTTTTCTACCCTTCTCACAGAGTCTGTTAATGTGCTTACTACAGTTAATTTCAGTATCTAGAGTAAACCCTAGATAGGTAGGAGTTTTAGTAGATTCTAGTAATTGTCCCTTTAGAAAAATTTTTGGCTGATAGTTGAACAAGTGTCTGTTAGTTGTGAAGAGGCAACTTAGAGATTTGGTAGTGTTAAAAGCCAATTTATGCTCATCTGCAAAGTGTTGAATTTTCTCCAAGGTGTCGTTGAGTGTATTTTCTAGTTTAGTTAAACCGAATTGTGGTCCCAAACGATAATGTCATCTGCAAAAATGCCTATTTGACAAGGGAGACAACTCTCTCGATATCAGTCAAATATAGTGAAAAGAGGGTGGGGCTCAAATCTGAACCATGTGAGATTCATTGATATGTTTTAAAAATTTCGGACAAGCTGTTCTGATATCTCACTCGAAAATATCCGTTTTTCATAAAATCTGAAAGCCATGGGAGTGCATGACCCTTAATATCAAATTCAGAAAAGCATTTCCCCAGTATCTTATTTTTCCAAACTTTGTCAAAAGCTTAAAAATTGTATTAAGGAGAAGTAAAACTTGTTAAAGAAGTAAGAATTGTTACAAGTAAAAATTGTATTGTATTGTATTGTTAAGAAGTAAAAAATTGTATTGTATTGTATTGTAGAAATTGAAAATTGTATTGTATTGTATTGTTAAGAAGTAAAAATTGTATTGTATTGTATTGTTAAGTAAAAATTGTATTGTATTGTATTGTTAAGAAGTGAAAATTGTATTAATCAATTAAAGATTCATTTCGGGAGTAATCAAAACCAAAAAAAAAGAAACGCGATTTTTTTTTCCATTTCCAGTGAGGCATTAAATAGAGACAAATGTGAATTACAAAATAATATTTTTACCAGCAGTCAAGTAAAATCAGTGTTACTTTTACGCATTGTTACCGTGAACTTTGAGACATTTTTCCGAGTTATGGAGGTGTTATCCAACACAATCTTTAAAATAGTTGGTTCGAGCTTGCTGAGATAGGTCTCCATGGCCTCTTGAACCTTTTCTTTGATACGAAAATGTACACTACTGGCCATTAAAATTTTCTTCACCAAGAAGGCGACATGCTGCATACATGAAAATTAAACGACAGGAAGAAGGTGCTGTAATATGCAAATGATTAGCTTTTCAGCGCATTCAGAGATAGCAGGCGCCGGTAGCGGCACATGCAATGTGTTTAAATGAGGAAATTGTTCAGCTGGTTTCTCATATACAAATTGCATTTGAACGTTGTAGCGTTTGAAACAGAAATGCGTACCAGCACGTTTCTGACTTTGATAAAGGTCGAATTGTAGCGTACCGATTGCGGTTTATCGTATCGCAGTAGTGCTGCTCGCGGCGGTCGAGATCAAATGACTTTTAGCAGAATATGGAATCGATGGATTCAGGACGGTCATACGCAACGCCGTGCTGTATCTCAACGGCCCCTATGACTAGAAACCGAGAAGACAGGAATGTTACCCACATGGCCTTAATGTATCGTTCAGCCACGTCACGAGCCCTGAGTCATTTGCAAAGACAAGTGTCTGCAAGAACATTTCGACGACGTTTGCAGCAGCATGGACTCTCAGATAAGAGATATGGCTGCGGCTACTCTTGAAGCTTCATAACAGACAGAAGCGTCTTCAATGGTGTGATCAACGACGAACCTGGGAGCACGAATAGCGAGACGACATTTTTTTCAGATGATTCGAGGTACTGTTTACGGCATCAAAATGATCGTATCCATGTTTGGCGACATCGTGGTGAACGCACATTGGCAGCGTGCATTCGTCATCGTCATAACAGCCCATCAGCTGGCGTAATGGTATGCGGTGCTATTGGATACACGCCTTGGTCACCTCTTGTTCACATTGACGGCCCTTGAACAGTGCACGTTACAATTCTGGTGTGTTACGACCCGTGGCTCTGCCCTTTATTCGAGCCCGGCGAAATCCTGGATAATCCATGACCCTGGATAATGCATGACCGCATATTGCCGGTATTGTACGAACCTTCCTTGATACGGAAAATGTTTGGGCTGATGCCCTGGCCTGCACGTTCACCAGATCTCTCTCTCCAATAGAAAACGTCTGGTCCATGGATGCCGAGCGACTGGCTATATACATACATACATATATAATCTATATATTATATATATAAATTATACAAAAATCGATCTCATTTAAAGCGATATACTCGTTTAAAGCGATCTGCTCGAGAATCTTCTGAGTACGTCGTATTCTCCAGTGATTAATTCCTCTCCTTATTCCGTCGTTCAAACATTGGCGGCTTCTTCATCTTTTAAGCACTTACAGACGGTTCCTTTTAAACCAAGGCCAAGTCTTAGTCATCTCCAGCAGGTAGGAACCATCTCCAATACATATAGACTAGTCTGTTTTTAAAATAGCCACATGTTTAATTGTCTGGTTTTTGAATTTTTATAGATGTTGCAAAAAAAACCACTCTAAATTTAATGAGATGTAACAAATGAACTGAAAAGTTCATAGGCTGACACATAGATGGTATACATTAACGGAAATAAAAAGTATCATTCTACTTTTTTGATTATCTAATAATTTCTTGATAAAACAATTATTCTATATCAAGAAATTATTAGATAATCAAAAACCTAAACGGGTTATGATAAGAACAAAGCTTAAATCAAAGATTCATGAGGGCTTTATGCAATCAGTTATGATGCTCGGCAGAACATTTAGACTTTATCATGAGACTTCTATTTTTGTCCCTACCTATGCTCTTTGTATTATACACCTCTTGATATATGTATTGAGCTTACTATGAAAGTGTGAAAGAGGAATATTGATCGCCGAACTATTGAAATCTATAATCTTAGAAGCTATGGAAAACCGATTTTCAGAAAGTGAATGGTTGCATGTTTTCACCAGATGGCTCCGCGTGAAATAATAGAGACTATGGTGCAAGGGCTGGTGTCTATTGCGAATTTTTAATTTTTGTTTTCTAGAAGTCTCATTCGCTGGGGAAATTGAGGTTATCGCGTTGCGGGTCAACAACTTTTACCGAGAATCTGCTTTTAATGTAGCTTTTGTTCTTTCTGATTCAAAATCAGTTCTTCAGGCCCTGTACAGAATTCCTACTACAAGTCGCAGCAAATTTTTGGAATGCAGACTCTCTTAATGCATCCTTCCAGTGGGTTCCGGTACACTTTAGAATCGTGGTGAACTAATACGTGAAGCTACTTGCTAATAAAAGGGTTTTGAGATTCAGACATTGACGAAGACATTATAAAAATTCTTAGATTTTTGACAAATGTGATTTTCAAACACAACTATTAATCTGAAGCAGCGGAAGCATCTAAGGGCAAGAATATGTATACAATATATAGCATATTTAATAATAAAATAGTATATCAGATTTAAATCTATATAAATTTAAAGGTACGTTACACACCAAGGAAAATGATTTTTTTTAAATTCATTTAAATGTACTTTTTTAGAATTATATTAAACTTTTCTTGTCTTCAAAAGTTCCCCATAGCACCGCCAGAATTAGTTAACATGACTATGACTGCCCCGCATACCTTATTTCACTAAAGTAATTGAAGATTTGAAAGATTAATATCGAAAACAATTTGCGCATAGATATTTTAAATTTATAACATAAGAAGTTTTTTTTCAAAAAGTATGTGGAGAAAAACAGTTTCATTTACTTTTTAATTTACTTTCAATATAAGAATAAAATTTTACGTTAGTAAAATCCAGAATAGAGCTCTTTCCTTTTGATAAACTTTCCTTTCAGTTTATACAATGAATTAAAAAGGATTTGGATTAAAAAAAAAAAAAATTAATCATAAAAATTAACATTATATGGAAAGAAATACATAAAATAAAAAAAATTATCTCAGACGATGAACTGTTTCATTCATTTTCGATAATTTTGGAGAGATAACGTCAGCCACTTTTGATCTCGTATTTATATTCATTGAATCGCGTAAAGGAACTGTCACACGAGAGATGCACTCATCCTCTAATTATCGCTTTTTGTGTTCACTTCCTGATTATTTATCTTGATGTTTTATATTTTATTTCATACTAAGTATACCCTGAGGAACTCCGAAAGGACAAAACATTTGACATTGTGAGTTGAGCGGAGGCTATGAACCGTTTGAGGTAGATAGAATACAGATGCCTTAGTAGAAAAGACATTGATAATTTCGGATGAACAGCGCGGTAGCCCGCAAGGTTAACTTATCACTTTCACTAGATCTTATCACTAGAAGACGGGAAAAATAACAGGATCCTATGAAGAAAGGAACTGGATGATACCGAAATTTTTACTTTAAGATGGTAGAAGATGAGAATTTTAAAATTAACTATTAATCAATAGACATTGACGATGTAATACAAGAAATTGATGACAGAAAAGCCCCAGGACCAGACGATCTTACTGATGGATCTTTCAAACATTAGTTTATACTAACCCACATTGAAGTTATTCATCTATAATTACGGTTACACTAATGGATTCGTATCGACGATTTGAAAGAAGGCAACAATATTTTCTATTGGAAAAGGAGGTGAAGAATTAAATAAAGCAGAGCCGTATAGACATCCCCCGTTGTCCATTTGGGGAAAAATCTTAATTAAAACCCGTGTCTCAGAGACTTTTTTTTTTTTGGAAACCAACATGAAGTTAAATAAGAACCAATTTGGTTTTCGGAAAATTTACACTACTGAAGAGGCTTTCAATCCAGCTTTGAAAACATAGAAGGAAATTAAAAAGAAGTCTATCACACATGCTTAATATCGCTCGATATTAAAAAACGCTCTTGATACGGTACGATGGTGTGATGTTATTAACAATTTGATTAGAAACATTCTTAATTATTACTTTTCCTTCATAAATGAAAGAATTCTCTCAATGAATGGAATTGCTGACGAACTTGTATATAAGACAGGAATCCTCCAAGGATCTAATTCAGGCCAGTCTCATGGTGACTAATAGCAGATCAAGTATTGAGCATTGATTTTGGAAATGGAAGCAATATTCAGGCTTTCACAGAGCCCTTTCTTACCTATTTTTAAAAATGAATCTTAATCTTAAATGAATAAAAAGATGAAAACTTGGACGGATTTACAATGGACTAAAATTTAGCTACACCAAAACTCAAGGACTAGTTACTCCTAAAGGAAAGACAATAAAAAACTCATCCACCATCAAGATAGAAAAATTACCTATAAAAATTTTCAAAGAATTAGAATGCATTGATTTGGTTTAGGACCCAAATCTTTTTTGGATGCACACTTAAACATTGTTAAAAATAAAGTAATGATCTTCCACAATAAAATACAAAGAATCACAAGAGCCATATGGAAATAAACCTTCAGATTGTTAAATAAATATAATAAAGAGTTACTGAAAGGAATTCTATGGTGCATCAACGTGCTTTTTCAGAAATAAAAATGTTATAAATAAAATCCAGCAGATTCAAAGAATTTCAATACTTTCAATAGCGAAATATTATAGAATAGGTCCTAAAGTATCTCTAGAAGTTCTTTCTGGGTACATTCCCATTGATCTTATTGCTGCATTAGAAAAAGTATTCAGATTATTTCGGGAAAAAAAAAATGATTTGGATTTATATAATAAAAAATGTGATAAATCTGAGTTAAATGCTGAGTTATGAGTTAGTTGCTTATAATTATGAGTCAAACGTAATTAACAGAGTCCATCCATATGTTAAATTTAAATAGGATCAACTTTTTAACTCTTTTACCTACAGATGGTTACCTACAGAAACTGTTACAGATGGCTGAAGAATTAAGTATAATCAGAAAGAAAAGTTGGATTTGCATTTGTACATTTGTTTATTGAAAATATACAGAAATCAAAAATATTAAAGATCACTAAAAACTCTTCAATTTTTCTTGCAGAAATTTTGGCTCTACATGTAGTATTTAAATATTTAAAGAAAATAATGATTTACATATTGTGAATAACATAGAATCATTGAAGACATCAAGTTCATAAGTGAAGAACTAAAAAGCATGGAAAGAAAATTCAATCCCATTGAATTAAGAGACATGTCGGTACTACAGAAAACGAGTTGGGAGACATGGAGGCTAAGAAGTTACAAAGAAATTACCCCATATTTCTCACAAAATTATAAAAAAAAAAAAAAAAAAAAAATCTCAGAATAGTATTGAAGTCTTTAATCATTGATGAAGGGTAGAGAAGATGGGAATCATCTGAGAAAGGAAGAACTACTTTTACTTAATTCTAAAAAAGAACAAATTAAAAAAAAGATGTCTGAAATTTCTTTATTAACCAATCAATTACTGGGCAAGTATATTTCTCGACATACCAATCAAGATTCTTTGGAAAATCCAGTATTTGCTACTGTGGAATAAAGGAAAGATCTCCCCATTATGTCACTTTTTCATGTCCTACATTTAAAGACCTTAGAAAGCAAAAGTAAAATTTATGAAGCTATTAATTACAAAATTATTATAATTGATAAAAAATATAATGAGGCAGTGATTAAAATAGTTGAAATCCTTATGGAACTGTCCTTAGAAGGAATGTCTTTTTGATTGATTTGTATACATAGTAAACAGTTATTTTGCTCAATTTTTATTTTTTCATTGCATTCATTAATGCTATATTTCTGTTTATTTTCTTGCCATTTGTGGTGGCTTTATTTTATTTAAACATTATGTATTAATTGTGTCATGTTTTAACATTATGTTTTATTTAAACATTATGTAATAATTGTCGCAGATGGTGGTTGTGTGTTGCTTTCGGTGGTTGTTGATGGCGCTTTGGTATTTGGAGTGTGATGATCCATGATTGGGTAGTTCGTTGTAAGCCTAGGCGGCAACCTCGGCTCTCTTCTTGATTGGGTGGTGGTTCTGTTGTGACGACTGGTTGTCAGTTATGCCGTATGCCTTTGGGGAGGAGATATTTCTAAATAATGGATTATCACTTTTAGTATACAAAGTCAACACGACTCACTTCCATAGCATCACATTTCTTGACTTTCTCTCAAAGGCAAACCAACAAGTAGGAATTTCTACGTTTGTACATTGTATCCCTTGAATCTCAATTTTTTTTATTTTATTATGAACTGTTCTTCCCCTATTTAGGATTCAGAATATCTATTCTACAATTTTGATAGTAGAATGAATTCCTGTACTGGAACTCTTTTGAGATTCCGACACAGAAGCTATACTTATCTACGTTTTCTAGGAAAAACATAGTACCTCTGAAGTAGTCCCTAAATTGTATTTTTCAGTAAATGTAGTTCTAATTTGCAAAATAACTTCCTCATCTTTCAAGACGTTTGATGTCTTTAAACCGATTATTAATTCTTCTGTAAAAGGTTCATTGCGGATCATCTGAACAATTTTTATTCTGTGCTTCATTTGTTTTAAATACAGAAAATTTCATTTTCTTATGCATCCTTTTGAAGTCTTAGAATTGAACCGAAATCTTAAGATCCACCCCAAAATTCTAATTTTTCTAGTGCAGTTCGAAAATCGAGAAAAATTTATTGTAACAGAAAGAATAATTTACAAGATTAGTTCATTGGTTTAATGCATTTTTGTGTGTTCAGGCCATGCAAACACAGCAATGGAAATACCTCCTACCATTTAGAACATAATAGCTTACAAAAGGAGCATGCATGATAAACGTCTAAACAGTTTAATGATTCTGAAACATATTTTCTTTCTTCAATAGCTGAAAAGCCCCTTGAAGAACTATGGAGGGGTCGGCCAAAACCACATTTTCACTTTTTTCCAAATTTCAAACTCACTTTTACGGGATTTAGAAAGTCTTGTTCCTATAACACATGTAAGGAGTTCTGGTCTTGATATGTTAATGAGTTTCAGAGCAGCTATCCTGGATTTAGCGAATAGTAGTTATACAAGTATTTCATCAGCTAATAGGCATTGAATGAGTATAACGCCCCACATGAAGTGCAAATATGCAACCAACTGTAAAATACATGTAAACCTAAGTAAGAATGAAAGCTAATTAAAAATTCTTCGTTGATCTATTGGTGCTTGATACTCTTGAATCCCAACTCATTTTTTATTGCCAAAATTTTAGTAATAATTATTCAGCAAATAAAGGAACAGGAATGTTTTTAATTTAAGATTTGTAAATTATTTAATTACTAATTTATTAGGTGATATTGTGATTTTTTTTTTTTAATTTAAAATTTAAAAAAAAATGTGTTTGTGTAAAAATAACGCCTGATGAAAGTTAATGTTGTTGTGTATCTGTGGGGGAAAAAGGGAAGGTTTAGAGTATTCAACAACATTATTGTATTTAATAATTATTTGATATAAAATTATAATGTTATTTGTAAGAACTCGGGTGACCACGGTACTTGTTTCCGTTTTTAATCGTGTTGCCGCACGGAAATTAATGATTAAGTTTTGTGCTTAACGGTTTCTGCATTAGCCATTGGATTCAAGTTTACCGACGTTAGAAAATTGATTTTTTTTTTTAGTTTCAAATTAATTTGTGCATTCGCTTGCATTTTTTTCAATTATTTAATATGGCTCTGCAAATGAAAATCGGATGACAGTAGCATGGGATGGTGTGATATTATCAGTCGACTTAATGGATGAAAGTTCCTTGGAGTGCATTTTTTTATTTATTGTATAAATTAGAGGACAGTCAAAGGATACAAGGCAGTTAAACGTAAGCAATAGTTTACTTTAGTCTGAAAACCGTGTTGGCCATTTTGTTCGTACACTTAAAGCACGTTAAAACGATAAATTAACATTTATTTTTAGCTCTGGTACTCAACGTCGATGCAAGATCCTCTATTTTTGTGTCTACATAGTTGAGTTCATCTCTTTTTCGATGGGAATGTTTTTTCTCAGTTTAAACCTAGTTGAGTTCATCTCTTATTCGGAGTGGGATATTTATTTTTTTTTATTTATTATTTGTAATTGCTTTATTTTTCCATGATTAAATTATGGATACAGCTCTTACAAAAGTGAATAACTTTCAAATAAGATTGCTATTTAATGGCTTAAAATATATAACAATTATTGCTGTGATTTTATTTATATTCATATAAACCCTGATATTTTGTATTACAGTGAATACTTTCAAATAAGATTTTTTTTAAAATAACAAGTTCTAATTCATCATTTTTAACAAAAAAAAATTTTTTGTATACAATTTTGTTTAAATTAGAAATGTTAACTAAAACCGAGTAATTATAATTTTCTTTGTTTGTAAATTATTCAGAAATATTGGAGAAAAATTCAAAAAGAATGTTATTTTTAACAGAGAATATGTTTTACAGATGGATCAACAGATTATCGATGGACCAATAGATTGATTTTTATGTGATAAATTTATGATTGTCATCTTTTTCATAATGCATTTAAGAAAAATTATTAGTATTTAAGTATGAAAAGTCTTATATTCAAAACAATATTTGTTTTTCTATCATCTTTTTGGTGATAAATAAATATTTATTTAATTAAATTAATAAATATATTAATTGCGATTAAAAAATTTTAACATCACATCTTTTCATAAAACAATATATTTTTATAAAATTTTAAGTTAATAAACTAAATCAAAATAAGTATTTTTCTTCTTATTTTAGTCTAACATATTGAACTAGAATCTTTTTTTTTTTTTTTTTCAAATGAATATTAAAAAACAAATTGTGCATTTGTTGGGTACACAAAATATAACATATAAATGTAACATTTCTCTCGATAAATATATTGTTACAATACGAGTTAATTTTGTTGATCGTATAATTTTCATGTACTTACGAGTGCCAAATTTAACGGTTTTAAAATTAACCTTTAATTTATATTAGCATTAAAGGTTAACAACGTTTGAAGAACGTTAAGAAGATAATTATTAATGTTAAGAAGTTTAATTATTAATGTCTCTGTTTTTGAATTTACTTATTCTGGTCTGAAAAAATTAATCTTTACATTAATTCGTTTATCTAGGAACTTTAATCATTAAATAAGCTATTTTTGTTAATCAAATAAATACCGATAAATGTTTGTGAATAAGTTTAACGCGAGCATGAAGAATCATATAAATGAAATATTTTTTTTTGAATTTTCAAACACGAGGTAATTGTGTTTTTTTCTCTGCACTATAATATTTATTCATGCTCGAAATTACATTTGATACGTTCAGTAAATTTCTTCATCTTTCTTGGAGCATTGGCTTTTTGAATATAAAAGCTTTGGACTTTGTTAAATTTGGATAATATGATTGAAACTTTTACAAAGTTTCTAGATGAAAGTATCCTTTATTAAACCCTGTTAAATTTTCTGTAAACTAAACTATTTAATTAAAATTTTTATATTCTTCAGACTTTTTTTAAAAGTATGTTTTAAACAGTAAAAAATTATTAAAACAGGTTATACTTTTTTTTTTCACCAAAAAAGGAAGTTTATATTTTGTTACACTAACAAACATAGAAAGGACAACTACTTATTCCATTAAAAAAAAAACTTATATAAAAGTATTTTTTTTTAAGTTTAAGATTGGGTGTTCAATACACATAACATTTTATTTGCATTTCTAGAGAATCCTTTATTAGAATAAGTATTTTCTTCTGAAATGAACCAAAATCATCTTTGAAGCGAAAATAGTTCAAACTGAATGTGGCATACATTTTTAGTGCAATATACTTTGCTTACTTTACAAAGCAACGACAAAAAAAAAAAACAAAAAACGAATTTAAATTCTTAGTGATGTCGTCGACTGAGCTTCTGAAAATGAGTATAAAGGCACTTCCTCAAAAACATAGCCATTACTTAATTAATTTCACTTCCTCAAACATCTCAAAGGCCATTCTTGTCGTAAGCTACTAACTCCGTGATAGATGAAAGAGTGTTTAGTAGTGGACAGGGACAAAAAAAAAGGAAATTACTGGTTAGTGCTGTTCATCGAGGCAAATTGCAGCATTGACTGAAATAGGAACAAATCATTCAATAAAGCGGCAGATTAATAGATAAAGCATCGCAAGAAAAGTTGAAAACTTCTCTCGTCACGTTTTGTTGCATAACTTTTGCTGTGTTAGTAATTAAATGAAGCATAAAGTAGCATTCCATAAAATTTGGACATTTTATATTAGTTATTTTACCAGTTACATATATTTTCTACGTTTTGCTGTTAAATTTTGGTGACAAAAAATAATTTAAAGATCGTGTTCCAACAGTCATTATGTCTGATTGAAATATCAAAGTAATCGAATAATTTATTCAGTAAAAGATAGGATGGGCCTTATTTTTTTTTTTTTTAATCTAAAACTAACATTTTTCTTAGAATGGCGCAAAAGATGAACAAATATGGATGTTCCTTCAAGATTGTTTTAACTTTTGATGACAAGAAATAATTAAAGCATTGTATTTCAGTAGTTATCAATAAAAATTATACAATAAAATAGGATGAGCGCTAATTTTTGTTTGAAAATGACATTATTATACAATGAAAAAATTGAGCCAAATATGCAATTTAGCTTTTTTTTTTTATTTGTAAGTCTAAATTTGATTTTTCAAATGACTGTCGTTTCTAGACCTGAGATTTTTGTCACTGCAACGACAGTTATGTAGAAGGTTCAATGTTACCCAGCAAAGAGTTTCTGCTGTCATAATTTTGAACTTGGCTTACCTCGAAGGCGGTATCTTGGGGCCATTTTACTCTACAACTCTTAATCCAATGAAAAGACTTCCTATCTACAGTTTACATCATCCGAAATATCTTAACTAAGAAGATAGGCGCTGGATATGATAAATTATAGATTAAAAAATAATAATGTCCAGTAAGTCATGTACTGCTCCTCTAAATTCGAAATATAAACTTTAAAATATGTAAATGAGAGATAAAGATATTTAAGAAAATATTTTCTAATATCATTTGAAAAAAAACCTTTCATAACTTTTTGAACTCTCTTTTTTGTTTCTTCTGGCCCATAAGTGAATTAAGCAAATGCACAATGTCTAAATGCCCTCCGTCTCATTTTTGGCTATCTAACTGTTGTTTGGGAACTTGCT